>BQNB010114340.1:0-16728 GCA_026074375.1 Tanacetum coccineum
GAACCGACCGAGTTACGTTGTGAAAGAACCGAACGAGTCACAATCTTCCTCAGCCGAACGAGTGAAAAATCTCAAGGACCGAACGAGTAATTTTTTTTGAGTTGAGCCGATCGAGTGGTACATCAAGGACCGAACGAGTTTTCGTCGACTTGCACCGAACGAGTGTAAACTTGTACAACCGAACGAGTGGAAAATTTTTGAGCCGAACGAGTGAAAAAATTTTAACCGAACGAGTGGAAAACTTAAAGGACCGAACGAGTGAAACAACTCAAGGACCGAACGAGTGGAACTCGACTTGGACCGAACGAGTTTTTTTTCTAGCTTTTACCTAACTACATCAACCACGAGAACAAAACTTACACGTTTTAACTAATTTTCGGTTTTTCGGTTTCGAGTGACGTTAAACGATGGGACTTAAGAATTATATCATCGTGTTCGTGACATCGTTTCGATCAACGTGGTATATTTATTTTTTACCGACGATAAACGTATCACTCCGCGAGATCAAAGTTACAAACGTTCGCATGTTCTAATTTTAAAATGAAAGAGATGATGTATCAGGAGGGAAAACGTGTTCTTTATTAATTATAATTCTAATTTTACACTTTAAGCCCCTCAACTTCTAAACAATATTCATATTTAATATTTAGATTTTACTTATTTTCTATTAACCCTTTGTTTTTAAAAGCAAGATTAAATCTAACCTTTTACTTTCAAATCTTTTCACTTTTAAACTTCTAATTTTTGTTATTTTTTTAGTTTTACACTTTAGTTTTCAAAATTTTCAATTTTAGCCCTTTCATTGTAAGAAATTTCACCGTTCGTCGGTTTAAGCTCAAATCGTTTACAAAAGTTCAAGTTATTCAACAACAACAACGATTTCACCAACAATAATTCTATTTTTACGGTTTTCTTGATTTAGTAAAATCCCGCGAAATACTCTTGTATTTTCTCGGTTTAGTCAAGACTTGTAAAATCCCGTAAAATAGTTTTCCACAACAATAACAATCACTTTACCTACTTAAGATCCAACAAATCTTTTACACTTCATAATTCACGATAAAATGGAAAAGAAAGATACCTTATCTTCGTGTTCAGATTCAGAAAAACAACAAATGCAACTAATTCAAGACAAATCAAAAGAAAGTTGCATGGTATCTTTTCAACAACTTCATTCACACCTCAAGTGTCTTTTAAACAACGACTTAAAAGGAAGTCGAACCGAGGATGGATTCAAACGCGCATTTACGACACTTTTTTGTCAAGATCTAGAGACTTTCACAGGCACGATGTTCCTAAACGTGGATCAACTAGAAAAGCAACTTGACAACAAAGAATTTCAAGAGATTGGATCCATGGCTTCTTTTAAAGTACTCGAGACACAGTTTCAAATGTTCATCAACTCACAGATCTATTTAAATGATGAATATATTGTAATGACACGAAACTACTTTCTAGAATACACTCGACTCGATATTCCAGAATTCCGTGATACACTGATCCAAAACATGGATTATGTTAAAAAGTCGATTGAGAAAAGAGCGCTGCATAAAATGGAGTATGACAGCAGGGTGAATGAAAGACTGATGCAGACGACAGAGGAAAAGGTTGATTCGAGTAAAGCATTGGATGCTAGTTTAGTTATCATTGAAAGCAATGGGACAGAATCACAAGAGCAGGATACAAGCAGCAGATCAGGGAATGATGCACATGTTAATGATGCAGATATCAGACCCATATAAAGCATTGGATGAATTTTAGTTAACATTGAAAGACTTGGGTTACAGATATCACAAGAGCAGGAACATAAGTATACGAAATCATGCGGAATGAATGGGACACCTGTGGGTTGAGGATGAATGTTGAATGTTGTCATATGATTTATCGTTATACTATATTGACGGGATTTAATTTCTATTATGTAGTAAGTATAGTTTTATTTTATCTTATAATGTTCAAGTGATGCGAATATCAAAGTGATTATTGCTGACTGATTTGAATGCACTCTTGAGATAAAATTTTTGATTGCTGTTGGTTGCATACATGTGTCTAGACATTCTTTTACTGATGTGACAAGAACTCCTTTGTGTTGATTTATTCAATTATGGAAGATATGAGGTTGTTAACCCAGAATGCTTGAACTTTGCATGTATCATACGTCACGTTCTTATCCGTGCTGTAAATTATGCTAGTATTATAGAGGACAATCTAAAATCTCTCAGATCAATGCACTTCGAGTCTGAATGTATGTATGTTTCAATTGGGTGTTTTTTTTTGAAAACGAGGTTGTGACTGATCTCAATGATATGTCTTTAAAAATAGATGTTGTAATTTTTTGTCAATGAATGAAATAGTCTACTCTATTGTTTTTTTTTTTTATGATTTATTGTAATTGAACGTTGTTAGACTTGTGTAAAATTCAAAATGCAAGTTTTAATAAAGAAGGGCTATATATATTAATCAAGTTCAATTTGTTTTGAATTAGTGTATTTGATGGTGATGGATTTTTTTGTTATAATGATTTTGTGATTATAAATAAACATGTTTGATATTTATGGAATCTCAGTAGGTTTGTTGTGAAATCATGATCCATATGATTTGTTGTTGATCTGAAATCTTATTATTAATGTTTCTTCGAATCTTTTTGGGAACGTACTGAATGAGGTGCCTGTAATGTGACATTACATATAAAGGAAATGAGACTTTGTGGTATATTTGTAGTGATTATATTTTTTATACAAGTTAGAGTATGATTTTGTTTTGATTGTTTTATCTAAGGACAAACTTCTTTTTGATTGCATAATACAGGTATATTATAATTTCATGACTTTGACTTCAATTTTCAGGTAAATAAGGTATTGTTTGGTTGATGTCCCAATGTGTGTGCCATATTTCAAGTTGTTGTATATTAAAATGAGTGTGAAGTTGTGGATAATATAGTACTATCAGACTGAAAAAAATTAGTCGTGAATGACTAATGTTGTGCAAAACCGCGATCAATCTTGGGGAAACGCCGTTTTTGACAACCATCAAGAATCATCCATGTGTTCTGATTGTTAATTTATGTTAGACGCTAGCTTCCGTACTGCTGATTATAAATCTGAAGGCGAATCCCAAATATTTTAAAAGAGACGGTTTTTTGCCTACCTACAGTGGTGTATGTGAGTAACGATGTTATCAAATACCTTATGTTCACTACACAGGTATCTCGGCCTAATTGTAGTATAGAGTTTTGAATCTGCGCCCTCCTGCAATTGATCCTCAATTATGTTGATTGTCAACTAGCTCACCCCTTTCTGTAGTTATAGCTCAATATGACATTTGTTCATAATGTCATACGCCTAGAGGAGTATACTAAGAAGAATTTGAAGTGCATTACATACCTATAAGCTAACTAGCTATCTAGGGTTCCACTTAGAATTTGGTATAAAGTGATCCTAGTGCATATTATTTTGTTTTTTGCTCGACACATGTCAGTAAATTTTGTGTGTTCTCTTTTGTTTAATTTTGGTCCTTGATATCGATGAACGTGTTTGATTGTAATATGAGGAAAATTGTCCTAATATGTGTAAGTCAATGTCAGCGTTGGAAGGTTCCATCCATTAAGACATATGAACCAAAACAATACCCGTTATGGAGCCTATATAAGTGTTGCTAAAAAATCTGCAAGAATAGAGGCAGATCCTAAAAAAGGACATTAGGTTTTTCTGAATCATATTAGTATAGACTACAATCGGTGCATGATAAAAAACATTTGTCTTCCTAGATATAGTCTTAGTGTAGGTTAAAGTGCCGACTTGGGGTAGTAGTTTACTAGAATGAAATCGTGGTCTTTAGATGTTGATGAAGGTTTTCAAGGAGAATATAGAATTTTGTTTAAGGACTTCATTTGTTTTTTTTTTTGTTTCCTCTTTCTTTACTGGATGGTATACTAGACTTAAAGGCGTTGTGACAGTGGGAATCCCCTGGCCAAATGGTTTTCAAAGTGCAGATATCACATACCCAATGGAAGCGATACAAGCTCTTGATGTCAGTGTGCATGATGGTTTGGGTATCTCTCTTAAGTTACATGGTTGATAATCATTCATATCCTATAAAGGAAGGATCTGAGAGAGTTTGGGATTGCGAATGAAAGACTTTATTATATCTCATAAAATATGGGCTTTTGTACAGGAATTTTTAATCTGATGATCATCAGATGGGGATTCATTAGTTTTTTTTCTCTTTTGTTGACTTGGGAAAAATCAACACTAGGCCCGGTTCCTCGCCAATGTTCGCAATAAGGAAGTTTTGAGTCACATCAGATGCAGCAACTGGACTTCATGGCTTAATCGATGTCTGCTTCGTATTACGTTACTATTCTCGTACCTCATCAGAATTATATCATGTATCATGAATCGTGTTCAGCACCTCGGTAATTCAAGTGGACGATGTAACAATGTATCAGTCAAGATTCATATAGTGGTTCAAAGGTCTGATGGTTGTTATTGTTCTTTTTTTTTTTCCTTTTTTCTTATTTTATTTTTTTTTTATTTTTATTGCCGTAAGCTAAAACAAGATGAGTATCTGATACTGATAAGAGATGGGAATGAGCTTCCACCTTACATAGCAGGCTGAGGGACAACATGGGTATATATATATATTATGATGAGAATTATTGCAACATATGCGGAAAAAAGAAGAATAGAAAGATATTTCCAATGAAATGAATATCTTCTCGACATGTCTCGTAGGGTTCGTATGCATTTATCCGTTCGTAGGTTATTGTTCGAGATTGTACTATGGGATCGGACGGGTGTGTGTATTAATTTGTAATGGTCGTGACGCTGAGGTATGGTATTTCAATTAGTTTCATACAGGGTCATGTGCTAATTTTTCGTGAAATGGCTTATGTGCGACAGGTCTGTACATAACCCGGACTTCAGTTTAGAAGGTAAGGGTTAATGTGTAGGTTTTTATATGGTTTATCCTCATGCATAAAGCGAGGGTGGAAACTATTAACGTGTTTCTCGGTGCTCTTGGATGCTGGGTGTTGGTACATGTCAGGCAAGGGTTGTGAGTCTCCAAGGGAATAAAGGATGAGGTGGACGTTTCAGTGCCGCTTACCGTCTTAACAGTAGAGAAGGTGGTGGAAGGTCCTCGAACAGTTGGTATTGTTTCGCAAAATAGTTTGAATGCACGATATTTTTTCAAGAAGTTTTCTCGTGAGTGACTGAATCATTTAATCTTGGCATAATAATTGTGGAGTTGCTGAACTGACTCCGAAACCCTCACAAATGTTTTCAGAGAAAAGAACGAAAGAGACCAATGTTTGTGAGATTGTCCTATTTTGAGGGGGAGTTTTTCGAAAAAAAAAAAAACAAAGTTTTAATGTTCTTGGATACATCATCAACGACCATTCTTATGTATTCAAAACATTATCAAAATGTTCCAAACCATTCATGCTGACCATATTTTCTCCCACAGATTTTTCAAGACATATTTTAATCACAAGGTATTTCAAAAACTAAGTGTTTATTATTTAAAATAAGGGGAGAAAATGTAATTAAAATATGATCTATTCGACTTAATATTTTGAGGCTAACAATATATGTATATATATAAATAGTGAATTTCCTACGCTTTAAAATGCCCTAAAACACTCTTACAAACAGGTCCTTTTGCTCAAAACGGTCAAAACAGCCCCTTATAAAGAAATAATATGTTTACTTCTTAGTAACATCAATGTGGAGGTTTTTTGGGGGGGTGTTTGGTCACATGAATTATAAACCCACTCATTAGTGTCAGACTAAGAATAGCAGGTAACATTAAGTAGTCCATGATCTCACAGGAACCTAGGACAGCAGCTTAGAAAAGGAATATTCACAATCCAGCGGCTGTTGCACAAATTCATCAAGAACAGAACAGGATAACAATCGACCAAGAGATCTTAACGTGCTTCAGGTATTCTGCTTTTGGGCTTATTTTCTTTTTAACTTTGAATTTGAAAAATGAGATATTTCATTCAGAGTAGACAATAAAAAAAACTACTAGAACCATAGAGTAATCGCTGCATATGTTTTAGGCTTTAAAAGGGATTACTTAGCTACGTAAGTTGCCTAATCAAAGTGACACATAACGGTTATTCAATCATTTTTTTATTTTCAATGCAGGAAGTAATAAAACCTGGATTCATTGGCTGCTAAAACAAATGGAAATGACGTGACAGGTATACAATCCATCAATTCAATTTATGATTTATGAGAGCTCAATAGAGTATTTGAAAGCCAAACAATCTTTGCTGATTTGCGTGCACAAATAGATTCACCATGGGGTGCACCCATGATGTTAACCGTCAGGGGAACCCCGAACCCATATTATGCGCCTTTTTATTCAGCTTACATGAACAATGGATGCGGGTTAATGGGTATGGCTGCCAATGGTTATGACGAGACAGGGCGTGCTTTAAGTGATAAGCTGAGTAAACTTAGTATCGACACCTTTGATAGGAACATTTGTTTGCTTGACTTGGTAGAAATTAAGGTAGTTTTTAAGTACTTGATCCTGACTAACAAAATGAGAGTAAACTAAACGTGTGTCTTTTTGGATATGAGGTATAGACAAGAAATGGAGTTATCATAGATTATTACTATTACGATTTCTCTCTTGAATTCTAAAGCACCTATGTGCATGGTCCAAATTTACTTGGACACAATAAACATGCCGTGATGAAATGGAGATAACGAGACCTAGACTTATCGTACTTGACAACACTAAGTAGCTATAATTAAGCATGAAAAACAATCGTGACAACGGCCATTGACTTCATGAAGATGAATCTGATCCAAACATGCTTGCTTAAGTCGTATAGGATAATGATCTGTAAAGCTATCGAAAATGCTCATGAACCAAATGTGAAGCAATGATTCTTACTCTATTAAGCTTTTTGATGCTCAAGTATGTGTGAGTGTAGCAAATTACACAAAAACTAATCAGAATGAGAATAACACCACCTTTGTTTACAAAAGTACACAGTAGCATGATTTAGATGCTTTAGTGGCTCAAGTATGTGATGACTAACGAAAGAGTGAAAAAATATATTTTCGGCTAAAACTAAAACATTCAATTTCATGGGGCCATTAATTATGGTTCGTGAACAACATATAATTTGCACACTACATACACATATTAGTATATATTTTATATATGTTAAGATTGTATCAGTTCCAAAAACGTTGATGCAAAGCTATAGATAGGAATCAAACAGCGTAAAACAGAGAACATGTACACATATCAAGTTATATTAACTTGGTAGATTCTAATATCTTAACATTTGTGCTCCACTATCTTTAAGGTAAATCTAATGTATTATAAAGGTGGTTTTATACTTATCTTCACATTGACCGTGCACCGCACCATTTAATATTTCTTCCTATATAATTGTAACAAATTAAAAGTTAACGAAACCTTCCTATTTGCATTTCCAGGCAAGGGGCTCCAAAGAAAAGAGAAGGCACACCACATGGAATTAAAGAAGATGCAAAACTTTTCTTAGGGGGGTCTGCAGAGATTTATGCTTTTTGTGAATTGTTGTGTTTGTGATGTAGTTACAAAAATAATGACACGAACAGGAAAATGCTAACTGGCGAAGAATGTGGCCAAGACGCAGCAGTTGCAAATGTGTCGACGAATTCCTCCATCTGTCACATGTCGTTGTGGGTTAGCACTTAGGCATACAACTCAAAGAGGCGAGGGGTGTTCAATTTATATTTTGTAAATGGTGTATACATTGTGCGTGAAGTGGAGAAAATATGTTTAGTGTATCTTTATAAGTTGAATGTCACTTATGCGAGTAGCAATTTTTCTTAGCCAAACGCTGTAAAACCCCGCACTCCGCAGCGGAGTGCGGGTAGAAAACCTCGTTACAACAATAATCTAAATATTTGCATAGAATAATTTAGGTGATCAAATATATTACAGAATCACTTTACGTAACTTTCAACCCATTTGACATGTTCCGTGTAGCTACAATATATTTCTATATGACCCATTTGAGATAGAACACGACATGTTTATATGTAAATCGATTCAAATGACACCTCTAACAGCAATTGCCAATCGATTAAGGTTTTATATGACCCATTTGAGCCGTTGGAGATACAATACAACCCAAATCAAGTAAATTGGTTGACCATCCTGTCTCTATTTTACATAATTAACAAATTGATTAAACTGGTCATTTGACAAGAATCACATCTGTTGGCCCCTGTGTTGCATTAATATGTGGCTAATTTGATACAAAAAATTTAACCCATATGATTGGAGTTTTTGCCATCAAGGGTTTTTGATTTTGATTTTGACTAATATATGATTTTGAACCACAACATAACGTGTTATTTTTCCTTCGTTAAAGCATAACAGGTTTGGCTCACATGATTGTCATGTGATCATGTCAAGTGTGTGTAGGGTACTAGAAATTTCACTTAGCCAAATTAAGAGTAACATTCTCCACCTCTAATAATCCAGGGTACTAAAAATTTCACATAGCCAAGTTCAGAGTACTAAACCGCGTTTTAGCCAAAAATTAATTACATAAACTAAAACAAAGTAGATAATAATTCATGTGCGAGATATATTGTGAGATATACAAACTTGGCATTTATAGTGATCCAATAGCACTTAATCAATTATACATTTATACCTTTAAAAGAAAAAAAAACGATTTTTTTGATAATCGACTCATAAAGAAACGATTTTTATAAAAAAAAATCCCCGCAATCTGTTAAAGATAAGGTACATGATATTTGATATGTTTTGTCGATTCAATTTTAAAAGATGGTTTTGTTTTTGTCAGATGATTATGGTACTCGATTTTGGATCTTGGCACAAATATGTTCGATGCATGAGCAAAATTTAATGTGTTTTAGAATTTGTATAAAATGTTTATATGCTTTAGTTTTATATTTGAGTGTTTGAATGAATTGTATAGTTGGCAAAAAGTTTATTTGATTACCAGTACTTAATGTATAGTTGGAGTAAATTGCATAAATCGTCCCTAAAGTTTGGTTAAATTGCATGTTTGGTCTCAAACGTTACGAAAATGCAAGGATCGTCCCTGTTGGAAACATTTGGTGTAAGTATCGTCCATGTAAGGAAACTTTTGAGGAAACATTTGGTGCAAGTATCATCCCCCACTGGGACGATCCTTGCACTTTCGTAACGTTTGAGACAAAACATGCAATTTGACTAAACTTTAGGGACGATTTATGCAATTTGCTCGTATAGTTGTATACAAAGTATTTGATGAACACCTATTAGATCTGATGGTGTTAAAATAATTACGGAAGGGGCTGTTGATTAATGCATTTTAAATGGATTGTTTGGGATTTGCTTATTAAAGTATTTTTTTAAAACATACGAAAGGGCCTGTTGATGGTAGATGGTAACAGAAATTAGAAGAAAGTAGACTTCTGTTCGTAAAGTTTTATAAAATTCAAGCAGGAACTTTTTTTGAAATTATGTCGAAATCTTTCAATAAACTATTAATTTAGTACATGTTGTTATCATTTTTAATAAAGGTTACTCTAGGTATAAGATTACTCCTTTTTAAGTTTTTTAAGTTTTAAGGAAAAGTTATACGTGCTTTATATATAACTAGACGAGTACTCGTGCATAACAATGAGATTTTATAACGACAGATAGTTATACTGATATTTTGGTTACACAATACACTTAACAAAAATATACTTATATCTATGTGCCGCTATAAAATCTCGTTGTCATGCACCCGTAGTCATCTAATATTAATAAACTGTATTTCAGTTTAATGTATTCTCAAGTCAACTTTTACATTAATGTATCTTCAAATCAACTTTTATTTACTTAAAGTGCGTGTTTTCTTAAATAAATTATAAGTTTTCAAGAATTTCAAGTTTTCAAGAAATGAGATAAAGCCATTATATGTTATATAGATATAAATGTATTTAAAAAGTCATTCGACATATCTCTTTTATTGAAAAATGAAGTTATTTTTACACTTTTGGTTAAGGTTATAAACAAATTGAACGTTCCGTGAATAGTTCATGAACCGCCCGGTAAAAAATTCGTTTATTTATTAAATGAACGAACATAACAATATTTTACGTTCGTTTAGTTAAATAAACGAACATGAACAAAAGATTTGTCCGTTCATTTATGTTCGTGAACGTCCGATTATGATCTTATATTTGTTTATGTTTGCTATCATATCTTTTTATTATATAGTTTTATTAAACAAAACAACACTTATAAAACCTAATATTGGAGTAAATTGCATTTTTGGTCTCTGTGGTTTGGCCAAATTGCAGGTTTGTTCTCTATCATTTTGAAATTGCAGTAAAGGTCTCTATTTTGAAGTTTTGGTTGCATGTTTGGTCCTTGACCAAAAGTTAAATGACTAAAATACCCTTCGTCAATGACCAAACATGCAACCAAAAGGAGGGTATTTTAGTCATTTAACTTTTTGTCAGGGACCAAACATGCAACTATATCTTTAAAATAGGAACCTTCACTGCAATTTCGAAAAGATAAGGACCAAACCTGCAATTTGGCCAAACCACAGGGACAAAAAATGTCATTTACTCCTAATATTGTGTATATTTTTGTAAACCTTATGTTAATTTTTTACGTTCATTTATGTTTGTTTGTTTGTTTATTGTCTTAATGAACGCACATAAACGAACATGAACAATCTTATTTCTTAATAAACGAACATGGGCAAGAAAATTCGCTCGTTTAAGCGACTGTGTTCATTTATTTGTTCGGCTAAAATTAAACGAACGAACATAAATAAGGCTCCGTCTGCATTTATTCGATTCGTTTACAGCCCTATTTTTGGTGAAAACATTCGGAAACACGTCATATAACAATATTTCAATCAATATATCTCGAACCTCAAATAGCTAGACTATTATAAGGCAAGCAACGTTGTTTTTTTCTTTTATTAATAATTCATGTGTAAGATATATTGTGAGATATATATAGTACATGATGTGGGTAAATTGCCGTTGAGACTAAAAAAGTTTAAAAGGTTTTTAGTTGGAAAATAGTACTACAAGTTTTTTTGCGCTAAATGTCATAATTTTGTTGTAAAAGGCTAGAATTAGCAATTACTTTAAGGATATTTGTCGTCCGCATAAAATTAGAAATTATTTAAAGGATATATGTTGAAATAGTCTAAGAGCACAGGGTACGGTGGCGTTATGGCACCAGTTCACCCACTTGAAAAAAAAAAAAAATTACCGCGAGAGTTGGTATATACCAGCCGAGAGGATATAACACGAGAGGCGGTATGGGCTCTGGCGCCGTAGGGTGGGCTGGTGCCATGTCGCCACCATACCCTTGTTAGACGTATTATTATGTCAAAAGTTTATGAGCCTTATAGTTTATTGATTGGCTTAGCCCATGTTTACTTTTATCTTCCTAACGCTACGTTCTTGAGATTTTTATGAAAGGAAAAGAAAGCCTAGTAAAAGAAAGGATTAGAAAGGGTAGAAAAATGAAAGGAAATTTTTTGTTGTATGAGTGTTCTCGAGATGATAGTAAACGAAAGAAAATAAAATGAGACATCATGTTTTCTAGTTGCAAGTAAAAGAAGGAAATATATGATTTTACATATTTCCCTTTTAGATTTAAATGGATGAAAAGAAGCAAATAAAGTATATATAAATTAGAAGGGCAAATTAGTCATTGAATAGTATATGTAAGTGTCATAAGATTCTTTCCTATGCAATCCGACCACATTTGGCTGGAAAGATTGACATCAAAAAGTGCTTATGTTTCCCCCTTATTTCCCATTAAAACCTTTCTTTTTCTTATATGAAAAAACTTAAGAACACAATATATTTTGTGTTTCCTATCATTTCTTTTATTTTCTTACTAAAATCAAAAGCAAATTGATCATCTCCAAATTTATCTCCTTAACTTTGTTCTCTTCTCTTCTTTCTTCATCTACTAGCAGGTTAAAAAAATAAAAAATAAATAAAAGAGAGAGTACTGTCCGCGTATATGCCGGACAGGCTAGTAGTCCGAATGGGCCATATAAAGCAAGCGAACCACTCAAGCCCAATAAAATCATTCCAGACCAAGCAAGCTATTCAAGTCCGAAAGGGCCACAATGGTCCGAACGGTCCATGAAGTCCCAAACGGGTATGAGACATCAGCCTAGTAAGCAACAAAGCGCACCACATCGTTGTCATTATCCGCGTATGTACTGGACGGGCTCGATATCCGGACGGGTCATACGGGTCCGGACGAGCGCACTACATCAACCCGAAAGAAGACAAAACGTTAGACTCGATAAAGAGGGACACCTCTTTAAACCGTTGGACAATAACAAACACTTATGCAACATCACTATCCCAGGAATTAAGGAGCGATGTCTCCAAGGAATACCGACACCCAAGGCAAATGCTAGACATAGGTCGTCTCCTTCATTCCCAAGGTGTCAAGAACAGTATTTCTAAATAGTACTTCAAGTAGTAAATGCTTTTCAAGTAGTATAAATGCCCAAGCATTTACTACTTGAAAGCAGACATTAAATTCACCACCACACACATTTATTACTGATAGCCCCTTCGGCTCTTACTTATAGCCCATTCGGCTCTTACAAAAGTACTTACTTTCACGCCCGAGCTTGGTCCTGGGTCAACACCCGGGGCGAGCTAACGGGTTTTCTGTCTTACTTTCAGATACTTAGATGGATTACTCATCTAGAAGCGTGAAAACACTCCTATTTCTTCTAGAACGGTAAATTACTTAAACAATTACCATCCATCCACCATCATATATATCATTCTTTCCATTCTTTTTTTAGTTTGTGACGTGTGAACAGCAAACAAAGAAATAAAGTTAAAGGCGGCTGGTTTTTTTTTTTTTTTTAATTGGTGCCTTCTTGTTGACGCTTAGAACAGGGAAAGAAAAGTAAACATGAGCTAAGCTTATCAATAAAGGGTTAACGTACTTTTTGATTTTTGAGAGTTTGGCTAAAAGGGGTAATGGGTGGTGGGAATTGGATGGTTGTTATGAACTGATGGTTAGTTGTATAAGATAATGATGATAATGATAATTCATTTGTGGGTAAACGGACTCATCGGGTAAAAAAATAGGTTAAAAGTGTAGCTGGAGGTAGAAGATGAAGATGAGTGAGGTGGAAAAGTCAACGATAATCAACGCCACGTGGAAAAAAATGACGTGTAAATTATGAAAATTACATGTGTAATATTTACCGTACCAACAAGTTTGGAACGTAAAAATGATATTAAAAGCACAATCTTGGTAAGATGTGAAATTTTTTGAAAGTACGTTGGTAATTAATGACTTTAACCCATCAATAAACTATAAGGCCATAAACCTTTAACATAATAATACGTCTAACAACCCTGTGTTTGTGTGCACGTATGGTTGGGTATATTAGGGGTGGGGGGGGGGGGGGTGGGGGGGGGATTAATGTCATTTTGCCATTTTAATTTCACATCCAAATATTGTGTTTAGTAACACAAATGATGAAATTTAAAATTCCATGAATTGCAAAAATGGAGAAAATTAAAATGGCTTCTAAAAGTGAATAATTTTCATTTACATGGAAAAAAAATTATAATTTTTTTTAGTTGTTTTTGTTCTATTTTTTATTGGTTTGTTGTTTTTTTAAACCAAAGAATATCCATCAATTTTGTCGGGTCTTGTCAAAGTCGAGTCACGTTAAAAGTTTCATAACGCGAAACCCAACCCGAATTTGAATTCGGGATTTAGTAGGACTCCGTCTCAAAATCGGGTCGGTTTCCCCGGGTATTTCAACCGAAAATGATAAAACATAAATAGAAATTGGTTTTTTTTTAGTCACGTTTAAATAGAGACATTTAAAAACTATATTTTAAAAATATTTTTTTTTGTCAATCTGGTCGACCGCGAAACCAGTTACCAAAAATTTCAACATCGATACCCAACCCTATTAGTATTCGGGGTTGACCTTGAATAATTTTTTTTTACCCGCCTGTAACCCGACCGCGATAGGCTTACTCGGGTTTGGGTCGGTTTTTTTACACCCAATCCGTCCCTTCCTAAAAAATTGCAATAATAAAAAAATAACAGATTTCAAAAAATTATAAAATTCTGTCAACCAAACATGCGTAGCCATTTTAAAGTCCAGAATTTTAAATTCTCAAGAAATTAAAATTCCTAGAATTTAAAATTCCGAAATTTTAAATTAATAAACCAAACGGCTAAACTATTTCAACATATATATCCTTCCAATAATTGCTAATTTTATGTGGACCACAAAAATATTCTTAAAGTAATTGCTAATTTTATCCTTTAAGAGTGTACAACAAAATTAGAACATTTATCGCAAAAAAACTTGCAGTACTATCTTCCAAGTAAAAACTTTTTAAGTCTGAACGGTAATTTATTCACATCACGTACCACATATCTCATAATATATATCTTTTATATAAATTATTATCTATTTTGTTTTAATTTATGTAATTACTTTTTTCTTAATAAAAGAAAAAAAACAAGGTTGCTTATAGTCTAGCTATTTGAGGTTTGGTTTTGTGTTTAGCCTCATGTTATTTGTACCTCCTTTAAAAAGCCGTTTGTACCTCCCTGGTTTTTTTTTTAATTTCGTTTATATTATAAAACAATGAAACGCAGAATGCGGAACGAAAATTATAAAGTTTAACAAGTCAAAAGTATTAAACTGTCAAAAAGTACGTAGCAGAAACTGATAAAAAACTGTGTTGCACTGTAAACTGGGGGACAAAAAAACATATTTTGTACTTTTTTCGTACTATTTAGTGGTCCTGGGGGGTACCAATAGTAGCACCCTTGTGTTTATTGTGTATGTTTGTTATAAGTTTTGTTTTTTATATAGAAGTTGTAGGTTGGCGTTGGAAGGAGGAAGAAGACTTGTATTTTTTTCATTTTATATCATATTTGTTATGAAAGTTTACATTATTAGTCTTTGTTAGTGTTTTTCTTGCACCGTTAGTTTTTATTTTGTTTATACCGTTAAGTCCTAAATTTAAGGAAAATTTGGCAACCGATAACCGAACCGAATATACAACATACAAACCGAAACCGGACCGAATAAGGTCGGTTCGGTTCGGTTTGGTTCGGTTTCGGTTTGAATAATTTCACCCGAACCGAACCGATTAAAACCGAAATATATATATATATTGTGTTTGGTAACACAAATATTGTGTTTGGTAACACAAATGGGGGAATTTAAAATTCCATGAATTGCCAAAATGGAGGAAATTAAAATAGCTTCAAAAAGTGAAGAATTTTCATTTACTTGGAAAAAAATTTATAAACATTTTTTCTAGTTGTTTTTGTTCTATTTTTTCTTGGTTTGTTGTCTTTTTAAATCGAAGGATATCCATTACTTTAGTCGGGTCGGGTTGATCACGTTCGGGTCGGGTCAAAGTCGAGTCAAGGTTAAAAATTTCATAACCGAAACCGACCCTATTTGAATTCGGGTTAGTAGGGCTCGTCTCAATTCGGGTCGGGTCCGCCGGGTTTGGGTCAACCCGAATATGAGTAAAACATAATAAAATTGATTTTTTTATCATCGTTTATATAGAACATTTATAAAATTTATTTTAGAATTTTTTTTTTTGTCAATCGGGTCGACCCGAAACCGAGTTACCAAAAATTTCAACCTCGATACCCGACCCTATTTAGTATTCGGGTTGACCTGAATAATTTTTTTTACCCGCGTAACCCGACCCGAATAGGCTTACTCGGGTTGGGTCGGGTTTTTTTACACCCCTATCCGTCCCTTCCTAAAAAATTGCAATAATAAAAAAATAACAGATTTCAAAAAATTATAAAATTCTGTCAACCAAACATGCGTAGCCATTTTAAAATCCAGAATTTTAAATTCTCAAGAAATTAAAATTCCGAAATTCTAAATTAATGAACCAAACGGCTAAACTATTTCAACATATATATCCTTCCAATAATTGCTAATTTTATGTGGACCACAAAAATATTCTTAAAGTAATTGCTAATTTTATCCTTTAAGAGTGTACAACAAAATTAGAACATTTATCGCAAAAAAACTTGCAGTACTATCTTCCAAGTAAAAACTTTTTAAACTTTTTAAGTCTGAACGGTAATTTATTCACATCACGTACCACATATCTCATAATATATATCTTTCATATAAATTATTATCTATTTTGTTTTAATTTATGTAATTACTTTTTTCTTAATAAAAGAAAAAAACAAGGTTGCTTATAGTCTAGCTATTTGAGGTTTGGTTTTGTGTTTAGCCTCATGTTATTTGTACCTCCTTTAAAAAGCCGTTTGTACCTTCCTGTTTTTTTTAATTTCGTTTATATTATAAAACAATAAAACGCAGAATGCGGAACGAAAATTATAAAGTTTAACAAGTCAAAAGTATTAAACTGTCAAAAAGTACGTAGCAGAAACTGTAGGATCCCGATAACACTTCACTTCATACAATCGATCACGAAATCGGACTAGAAATGAGAAAGAGAGATGAGTTGTTTAGAGAGAGAAAGAGGAGAGAGAAATGAGAGAAAAAGAGAAATAGATATTTTAGATATTTTCAACAACTTGAACAACTAACTTTTCCAAGTGGAAAAGTTCCTTATATACCCCGACACTTCAAAGTGACGCGCGGGATATTTAACTAGGACCCGGGCTCGGGTTTTGCTTGGGATTAAACCCAAAACATATACAATA
>BQNB010114341.1:10356-21771 GCA_026074375.1 Tanacetum coccineum
AAAAAAAAAAAAAAAACCTGGGCTGGTGGTGACGGCGCGAGAACGAACGGCGCCACCGAGGTAACGGTGCGCCGTTGGTTTTCTGGCGCCGTTGGTCTTGGCACCACCTTCGGCGCCACCGTACCTCCTTCTCTAATTACTCGTTCATAAAATAGGTGATTATGGTTAGTTCCATTGATAACATGTTGATCAATCGAGTGAAACTCAACAAAATACACTCAAATATATATATGTAATACTGTCAAGGCCGTTTCTGAGGTGTAAGGTGACCGACTGATAAGGGCTTCAAAAGTTTTAGTTGGCTCAAAATATTATATGTATGTGTACACATATTTTCACGAAGAAAGACATATTTAAATGAAAAATATATCTTAAATAAGTAATATGTTAAACGTTTAGATAACTAATTGCATTATATTTCATAAACGGTGATACTTTATACTATAACAATCATTCTCGAAAGACCTCGTTGTTTAATTTCGTCCAAGGTCTTAAAAATTTCAAAAATCCAAAGACAGCTTGAATGATATTTAACCATCGCGGTGATAACCATTTGCAAGCGGTGCATCATTTTAAAGGATTTTTTTTATAGTTACATATGTTTATGTTAGTATTTTTTTTTAACTGTCTTAAAAGGAGGCATACTCTCTACTTATTGCCCAATCTTTTCAAAATCAACACGACATGTCCTGCTATTCAACACTTGTTCGTTTTCCGTGTCAACCTTTTCGATCGTTACCCAATCAAATCCGTTACGCAACTTTTATTTAGACATATCGTATTTGCACTATCAACTCGGTTTGTAATTTTGTGGACGAGAGGAGAATAATGTGGCAGATGGTTGTGATTTGTGAACCAACGGTGGTGGATTGATAAATGAATGCCCCACATGCACATGTTCTATAGTTTAAAAGTGGTCCATGTAGCATTATGTCTATTTTGTAAGGTTAAGAAAACTTGAAAGTTGGAGCAAACACTATTTGCTCTATTTTATGCACTGGTCCCATATGGTTTGGGATTGTTACTTTTAGTGAATTTACTTAACTTAGCGAGTTACAATTTCGGGGGGATGAAAGAGTTCCTTACGATGATCCCCTTAGCATTACTCGGAGTAGTTACCACCGGATCTTGTAGAGATTCCGAGCACGTACCTAGGATCCATGTTTAACAATATCATCAACTCAACTCCATTCCTGATCCATGGAACTAGAAGTAGCATCTTCAATATGCATCTTCAATACTCCTATAAGAGGGTAGGGAGTCGTTGGCTATTATGGTGGTGCCAAGCTATGGCGCGAGAATTGCCGATGGCGCACCACTCCGTGGTTCGCGCCATGGCTTCTGGCGCCGTGGCTAACAGCCCACGCCAAACTTTTTTTTTTTTGTGTGTGTGTGTGTGTTCATGTGTGTGTTTTGTGTTTGTGAAGAAGAAGAAGAAGACAAAGTATATATTTTTTTTTCTTGGGGAAGAAGAAGACAAAGTATTTTTTTTTTCTTTTAATTTTTTAAAACATTTTAAAAAAAATCTTATTCTATTTATAAGTTTAAAAAAAAATCTTATATTCTCGTAATGAAAAAAAATTATTTTATATAATGTATGTTTTATTTAAATTTTTTATTTTAAAAAAAAATCAAAAAAAAAATAATAAAAAAATGCTATGGCACCAGAATTCTGAGTGCCAAACCACTCCCACTGAATTCTGGTGCCATGACATTTCTGGTGCCAAACTCCATTTTGCTGACGTGACACCACTTTTGGAGTTTGGCACCAAGAGTTTGGCACCACGACTCCCTGTGCTCTAAGAATAATTTTCTAGAAGTTTTGGAAAATCTATTAGACAATAAGTATACTATAGATAAAAATCAAGGTTTAAACTGGATTTTTTTGTAACCTTTTACAATTTTTTTGAACCTAAACAAATAATATAAGACAAGTGTGTAAATATTATAAACTTTAGGGGCAAAAGACGTAGATAACTCAAAAGTCATATTTTTCCCACTCAAAGACACATACCAGTATACAACCTATGACCTTATTCTTTTTTAAAATCAAATAGTTATTTATTCTTGAACATACTGTTATCATTTTTATGCTTGAAATCAATCACCATGTCCAAAATATTAGGGCCCTTGAAAAAATTAAAGCTTTGTGCTCAAATCCGATCACGCTCGTGATATCTTATAAAAGACCCTCACCATCACCTTTAATTTTATCACGTTTGCACATAGTGATGATCACCATCACTTTGGTATATTTTTTAGTGTGTGTGACATTTTACGGGATATGTTCGTATAAAGTGGGTATTATTAACGGCGATGATCATCAAGGGTAAAAAGTGATGTTAGTGATGATGTGTTGAATGTGATATGACGCTAATGTAAATGTATTGATAACGGCCACCAAAGCTAGCCTAAAGATTAGTGATATATAAGCATAATAATAGACGTACTTTATTACTCCATCCGTCCCACTTTTCATTGGTATAATTTTCATAAAGTATTATATAACACAAACAAAAATATTAAAGATTAAAGTTGAAAAAGAAAGACTTCAAAAAGTCAAATGAGAACAGTAAAATTGAGACGGATAGAGTATTATTTTTTTACAAATTTGCTATGCTTTTTCTCTTTCAGTATTTTTCACTAATTAATTTTTCAAATATATTTGATCACGTCTTTAAGATTAATTTAAAGCGTAAGTTTTAAAAACACGTATATTTATCTTTTGTAATAAAAAATTAGAAATACCCTCAACTAACTTTAAAATTCAACATACATTAATGGTAACCTTTTTAAACGGACACAACCACCCATATGAAAACTGTAAAGTTTATTCAAATATTGAATATCTTTGGTCAAAGACATAGATATGGGTGGCAAAATTGAAGACATGCCATTGTAATAGATATAATTTCTAACTCCGACAACATATATGAACCAAAATACACCGCAACTTACTTTAAATCTAAAAATAGCGCAAGTATTTTTCAGAAATTCCACATTTAGGTCATGAATTTTGAAAAATCCTTATAAGTATCAAGACTTCAAGGAATCGGGAGATCAATGAGACTCGAAATAAGAGAAAAACATTATAGTGAGAGAATAGAAAGAAAAAGAAAACATGTGTGTTTTATTGATAACGAAAGGTTTATTACACACACTTAGGGTTCAGCAAAACCAATCGAAAATCGAACCGAATTGAACCGACAAACCGAGCCGAGCCGAACCGACCATTTTTGGTTTGGTTTTCGGTTTTGTATATTTATGGTTTTCGGTTTCGGTTTTGCTCGGTTCAGTTCGGTTTCGGGTTAAAACAAAGAAAAATATGCCTAAACTATCTATTCGGTTCGATTTTGCTCGGTTCGGTTTTGATTTTGCTCGATTCACTTCGGTTTGGTTTTCAGTTCATGTTTTCATCAAAGTCGATTTTAGGTTTTGTTCGGTTTTTTCGGTTCGGTTCGGTTTTGAACCGATACTCAGCCCTACACACACTTAGCCTCATCCTCCTAATGAAGTCTAGGAAAGTTTATATAGGATCTAATATAGATTACTTTACAATAAGTGCAGTTCTATTACCTGCGTATGAGCATAACTATTATCTAATTTAGTTCCTGTAAATGTAGCCAACATTTATAATCCCAATAATCCTGTTACCATCCATATAACTTGTTGCAACCGGCATATATGAGTAATAACAGGAATTTGATTTACACCTAGATGGATATAATTTCATTTTTAGTCGAAATTTTAAAAACGGTTCGGGTTTGTTAAAAAGTGAAACTCCCGTTTCATATTTGGTCCAAATTTAACGTTTGACTATGTTGAGCGTTTTTGTATGTTTTCATCCGTTTTTATACGTTTTCATCTGTTTTTATCCATTTTTATACGTTTTCATCCGTTTCTATACGTTTTCCATCAATTTTTATACATGTTTTGTACGTTTTAGTGCGTCTTTATACGTTTTCATCCGGTTTTATACGTTTTCATCCATTCTTATACGTTTTTATAGTTTTTGTGTACGTTTTTATACGTTTTCATCTATTCTTATACGGATTTATATGTATTCGTATTGTTTTTTTTATGTTTTTTGTAGTTTTTATACGTTTTCATAATTTCTATAGAAATTATACACAATAATGAGCGAATCCAACCAACCACCATTTGATTCACTTATAAGTTCAATTGTTTACAATACAAAGAAAGAAAAGAAGATAGATCACAGAGAATGATCTATCAATACACTTGAATATAATAAGAGACATAGATCAATATGGTCGATCTATCAATACAAGATAACAACATAAAACAATAGAGATCGAGAGAGAGAGAGCTGAGAGACTTTGAGATGATATAGACTTGTGTCAAAAGCCTAGCTGCAACTTTTCTTTATATAGCCAACTCAGGAAATTGCTACTTGACACCTTTGGTCCATGCACATACATAAACCACGCAAACACGTAACTAGAATGTTAGAGATAGGAAGAATGATGAATAGACAAAATCAGTCCCTGAACCTTTATAACAAGAAAAACTTGTTATTTTAACACCCTCCCTCAAGTTTTTCCACTTTGAACATATCTAGTAACCCAAGTTTTTATCAAAGAATATTTTGTTGCTCAATATCCGAAGCCTTAGTACGAACATCAACAATTTGCTGAGTAGTGTAAATCTTTTCAGTTTTAATCACACCACTTGCAACTTTTTCTCTAACCAAGTGAACATTAATTTTAGAATGTTTAGATTTTTCATGAAACACATGGTTTGCAGCAATCTGTAATGCAGAACTATTGTCACAGTACAAAACAACAAGCAACAAGTCTTTTACTCCCATGTCACCCAACAAATTTGATAACCAAATAATCTCACAAGTAGCAGAAGCCATACTTCTATACTCAGCCTCAGCATATGACCTAGACAAAGTTGACTGTTTTTTACTTTTCCAGGTTACCAAAGAGTCACCAAGAAACACACAATAACTTGAAACAGACTTTCTAGTAGCTGGACATCTAGCCTAGTCAGAATAAAGTATAAGCTCTCAGATTAAGATTATCATTTTTGTTAATTTGAATACCACTCCCTAAAGAACCCTTAAGATATCTTAAGACTCTTAGGGCAGCATCCAAATGAGAAACAAGAGGAGCATGCATGAACTGATTTAAATAGTGCACATCATAAGATATATCAGGCCTAGTATTGGTAAGATATATTAGCTTACCCACAAGCCTTTGGTAATTCCTAATATTATCAAGCAAATGATCATCATCAGATTTAATATGATTAAGAGTAGTATTCTCAGGCAAAGGAGTATCAACATGTTTAGCAGCTAATAAACCATATTCATGTAAAAGCTCAAGACAATACTTCCTTTGACTTAGACATATACCATCTTTCTTATCCAATACTTTAATACCAAGAAAATATTTCAATTTTCCTAAGTCTTTAATTTGAAATTTAGACTTAAGAAACAACTTAAACTTTTCAATTTCAGACAAATCATTCCCAGTTATCACAATATCATCCACATACACAAGAAGAGCAATAAACACTTTATCAATCTTCTTAGTGAACAAAGAATAATCAAACTTAGACTGAATAAAACCATTTTCAAGAAGAGCTATGGTCAGCTTAGCATTCCATTGTCTAGGAGCTTGCTTAAGACCATACAAAGATTTATTCAACTTACATACTTTGCCCTTTTAATTATCAAAACTAAAGGGAAGAGTCATATAAACATCCTCAGTTAAGTCACCATATAAGAATGCATTGTTAATATCAAGTAGGAAAAGATCCCAATTATTGCAAATAGCCACATTAAGCATGCATCTCACAGTAGACATTTTAACTACAGGACTAAATGTTTCCAAGTAATCAAATCCCTCCTTCTGACTGAATCCCTTGGCAACCAGCCTGGCCTTGTATCTTTCAATAGCTCATGTAGACTTATATTTGATTTTAAACAACCATTTAGACCCAACAAGTTTTCTTCCTATAGGAAGATAAAAAATAGTCAAAGTATTATTTCTATTTAAGGCATCAATCTTATTATTCATGGCCTCAACCCCATCTAGAATCTTTTAAGGCTTCATAATATGAATTAGGTTCAGAGGATTTATTAAGATTGGTGGAGAAGCACAAATTAGGAGCACTCAAATTAGAATAAGAAACATATTTCTCAAGACCATATTTCCTGTTGCTTCCCACAACATAGTCATTGAACCTAGATGGTAACTTAACATTTCTACGAGACCTTCTTACATCAGGTTGCACTTTACTTATGTTTTTAGGCAAAATTTTGAGCATTTAAACCAGAAGAAGGAACAGTGCCCTCAAAAGAAGTGTTTTCTCCCATAGAAGTTGCAAAGTTATCCTCACTTCCATCAGAAGTTTATGTACTTCTAGTGTAAGGAAAAATATTACCCTCGTCATTGGGAGTAAAATTAACTCTCCCATCATCATTGAGACTTAAAGAAGTTTGATTATCAGAATGTTTCTCATCAAAGAAATTTAAGTTGTTGATATTATTATCACAGTTCTCTTCAACTGATTGAAGAGTAGAATTCATTTTAAAGGGAAAAACAGTCTCATAAAATTTAACATCTCTTGAGTAAAAAACAAGTTTTGTCTCAAGACTATAAACTTTTTAAGACTTTTTTGTAGTTGAAAACCCAATAACAACACATTTTTCAAACCTAGCAGAAAACTTATCAGAATTATTTAAGACAGATGAGAAACACAGCCATCCAAAATTTCTCAAATGAGAGAGTATTGGTTTAAGACCATACACAAGCTCAAAAGGAGATTTTCCATTTAGAACAGAAGAAGGCAACTTGTTAATAAGATGTACAACAGTTAGAATACATTCAATCCACATCTTTAGATGAATACCACTTTGAAATAACAAGCTTCTAGCCACATTTAACAGATGTCTGTGCTTTCTCTCATCAACCACATTTTGATGAGGAGAATAAGCAAATGAAGTTTGATGAATAATACCAAGACTGCTAAATAAATCATTCATTTTATTATTCAAAAATTCAGTCCATTATGAGATCTTACATTTTTAATACTTACATACTAGAACTAGAAACTGAATTGACAAATAGATAATCAAAAGTTTGACAAACAAACCATAAACTTCATCCTTAGTTTTAATTAGATATATCTAAATAGCCCTGGTATAATCATCAACAATAGTCATAAAATGTCTAAATCCATCTTTACTAATAACTTTGTAAGGACCCCAAAGATCAACATGAACTAATTCACCAATAGTATGGACCTTAATGATCAACTTAATAGAAAAAGTTTATCATCTCTCCTAGCTTAGCCTTGGTGACACGATTCACATGGAGAATCAGAGAATCCTTGGTGAAATTGAGGTTCAGATTTTTGGGTAACACAAAGCAACAGCATTGACTACAACAGGATAAATGGTACCATGGTATAACAACTGTCAATTTTCGAAACAAACCACATTTAAATAAATAAATTTACTTTTATTATACACATGTTCTGTCGTTTATAAAAAGTTAATATTTTAATCGACTTATCAAAAAAAAACAACCCACACTAGATCCATGCTTTTTCATTGAATTCGGAACTCAAAAAAAAAACAAAAAAGCAATTTGGATATACAACGACAATTTTCTGACAACATACTTTTTAGTTTTACCGAAAGCCCAGAAACAGTCAGAAGGTGACAGAAATGGCCCTCGCTAAGATTTTTAGAAAACACAAATAAGAAATTAAAATTATATTTAATATCCCACGTTTTATCTTTAATAAAAATATTATTAAAATAATAATACTTAACACTTTACTTACAAAGTAGGTCTTTTGGTTTGACTAACGCGACAATGATGAGCGGGTTAAAAACATTATTTCTCCTATTTTATACTCTTGTTCGATCATCTGAGAGCGTTAAACCGGTTTCGCGTAAAAATACATAACGAATTATTTTTATACAAACTTTGATGAAAAATTACTATAGAAAAGATTATCAAGCGAAAGATGAACCCTCATTTTTCTAATCATAAAAATTAATAGCATTCGAAAAACAATGGCGAAAGTTTTCGAGATTTCTTGAATTGTCCCCGTCGTAAAGTTCATTCAAATGATCCCGAACCGATAGAATATAAAAAGCTTCTTACTAAAAAAGTTACAAAAACAAACCCTGGACTATTTTACCTGGTCACTTTTGCATAATACAAACTTTTTAATATATATAAAAAATAGAATATATACTCTTTTCAATACTATCCACCCTACCATTTAACACACAACACTAGCTTCCACCTTCCTCTCCATCCAGCCCCTTTTTCTAACGAGCGACCACCGCCCCACCCACCGGCAGCCCTGCCCGCCGGATTTTCCGACCCACCACCCCCTCCCCCCGCCACCGTCAAACTTCCGGCGAGAGTTCCCGATCAACTTTCAAAAAAATTACTCCCCACCTCCGGAGCTACTCAACACCACTACATCAACTCTCCTCCCACGCGCCCTCCCACCTGCAATCTCCTCCGTGCTTACGCCCCCCACAGAGCACGGCAGCCCAACCATAACACCACCAGACCATCATCACCCCTCTGTCGTCGCTCGAGCCAATCACCTCCCCACCCCCGGGGCCGCCTGACCATAGCCCGACCACTTACCCCTCCATTCAGGGCTGGCTACTGACCGTACTAAGCAACGATGCCCCGCAACCAGTCCATATCATCAGATACATACATTAAACCACGCGATCAAAGGTCACACCAATCACTACGAGCCGCCACACTTTCCCCCCCCCTCCTTGTATTTCGTTCCGGCTTGCTACCACCACGCCACACCATCAATCACCGAGTGACAACCTCCCGACGGTTCCATCACCACTCAAACTCGCTGCCCGCTCTCATACCCCTCATCCACTTCACCGCACCAACCCTACATCGTCCATCCACCAATCTCAGCCCAACCCTAACACACACCCCCGCTGTGCCATCATCCAACCCCAACACCAACACCACCAGCAACCACCAACCTCCAACACAGTAGCCACCGTAAATGAACACGCTGCCCGCAGCCGACCCCTTTGACAACCCTCCACACCGCGCGGCAATCGCCTGCCCAAACCAAACCCCCAACACCACTTTGATGGTGAAGTAATATATATATATTATGCTTTTAACTCTATTATAGTTTTATTCTTTTAAGGGTGTGTTTTGTTTGTGAGATTTGCAGCCCTCGGGATGTTTTGTTTCTGCAATTAACAGCCCCAACATGGGTGCGTTTGTTTTGGCTGTGTAAAACAGCCCATCAAAGGGTGTTTCTTGTTTTGCTATGTAAACAGCTGCTCCTGCCAAGGGGTGGCGATTGTTGTTCGGCGGGGGGGGGAGGGTGAGGTAGTGGGGAGTCTCCAAATCAAAGGAGAAGAAGTCACGACTTTGGCCGAAACAGTTAGAAACCTTGAAGTCAAAATCCGTCTCATAAACCAAAAGCTTCGTGTAACAGAACAGACATTAAATGAGAAAGAAGGTGATCACACAGGTAAAGAGGATAAGTTGCATCAAGAAAACAATTCACTCAGAGAAAGGATCTCTGCATTATCTGATTCTATTGCTAATTACAAAGAGTCCCAGGAGTTTGTCAAGAAGGAGATCACATAAAAAGTTAATAAGATAACAGGTGGCATAGATTCACTCACTATAAAGTTTGAAGAAGATCATGGACACATTTTGTAACAACCGGCAATTTTCGAAATTTAAAATGACTATTTTTACCCTTTGACTTTTTCGGGTCCGACTTGACTTTTTGACTTTTGATCTTTTATGGTCACATAAAAACGATTACCGCGTAACCGGTAATGTTTCAGAACATATTTAAATAATAAATCATATTTATTATTACATATCTCTCATGTGCAAATTTATTTTTAACTTATTTGACTTGAAAACGAGAAGATATATGTTATTTCTAAGTTGACTTATCAAAAACGACCCGCTAGATCACGTTTTCACGACTCGGACTCTAAAGCAATTTGATGTAAAACGACATTCCGAACAACTTTTTAGTTTTGCCCGAGACCCGAAAACAAGCAGAAAATGACAAAAATACCCTCGCAAAGTTTTGAAAACGAGAACAACGCGTACCGACACAAAAATAATTAAACTATATTTAATTATCACTTTTTATTAAATAAAAATATTTAATAAATTATTTATCATTTTATTCAGAAACGTTTGTTAAAAAAGCAAATATTCAAGTTAAAGTTCATTTTACGGACAAAGTTTATCAGTGATACACAAGTAAATAATAAACATTTTAAATAAGTTTATAAAACGTTTATGCAAATAATATTCGAGTGAATACTCGTTTTCGTGGGAAAAATTATTTGGAACGCAATGGCGCAAGTTTCGTGTTTTAAATCATCCGTTATCTAGCCTAAACGAGTCCCGAACCATAATTACCAAAAGTTACATTTTCAGTCCCTGTGGTAATATTTTCATCATCACTCCTCAAGTATTATAAACTTTACATTTTGTTTTGAAACTTTCTAATATATATATATAGAAAATGATTTAGGGTTTCTTCATAAGTTAACCCTTGCCCCTATCTTATCTTCCCCCTCCTCTCAAAATCCGGCGCCGCTCCGGCGGGTTTCCGGCCACCGCCGCCGGCAGCCGAGGCAAACAACATCACCCAACCGTCGCTACGCACCTCTCCTCGCCATACACCACCACAACACCATCAACATAATCTCGTCACATTCATCTCCACACTGCCGCTGCTACTACCCCACTGCCACCACACCACCATTCGTCGCTGCCATCCCCACCTTCTTCACCACATCGTCGTCATCACCACCATCTTTACGCCACCATGCAAAGGGTGCGTGTGATTTTCAATGCACCAAGGGTGCGTGTGGTTTTTCATAGCACCAAGGGGTGCGTTGGGTTTGTAAATTAGCACCAAAAGGGTGCGTTTGTTTTTCTGCCAGCCACCACCTAAGGGTGCGTGTGGCTTTATTAAGCACCAACAGGGTGCGGTTGGTTTTTCTGTCACCCAAAAGGGGTGCGTTTGGTTTCGCTCAGCCACCGTAAGGGTGCGTCTGGTTTGGCTCAACCACCAAAAGGGTGCATTTGGATGTTCTTATCACAACATAGGGTGCGTTTGGTTTTTAAAACAGCACCAAGGGTGCGTTTGGATCTGGGTTTAACACCGAAAAGGGGGTGTTTGGGATAGCAGAAACACCAAAGGGTGTGTTTGGGTTAGCAGAAAAACCATAGGGAGCGTTTGGTTTAGCAGTTTCACTATAAGGGTGCGTTTGGGTTAACAGATTAACCACAAGGGTGGGTTTGGTTTATATAAATCGGCTAATATAAATACGTTAAGTTTTGGTAAAATATAAAATCAGATTAAGTGGTGGTTAAAATGGTT
>BQNB010114342.1:2936-21771 GCA_026074375.1 Tanacetum coccineum
TGATATATACAGATCATTTCTCGTTATATATCTAATGACATAAAATCTAAATATATCGTCAATTAGACAATCACTATATGAAATATTTTAAGCCATTGTGAGATAATGGCTGTGTTATTATTTTTTAGATTCAAAGATAGTCGAACCAAATATGCAATTTGCGCTTTAGTTTCTTATATGATTCGTGCTTATCTTTTATATAATAAAGTAAAAACTCAAAGCGAGGACTTTCGTATTTCAAAAAATCAAATCATTCCTTATTTGAAATATAGTCGTAAATTATGTTACCATTGCATCATCTACGTCAACGGATAGGAAGAGGGCATCTTTGAAAATCATAGCTTGTTCTTCAAATACTGGGTTCATTTCCATTGATGGCTTGCACCATGCAGCTGTAAAATACACTATCACCTTCAAAAGGAAAAAAAGGAAATGTGCACTATTAATCATTAATCAGTTATACCGCAGTCGTTTCAAACAAAAGTACAAAAGTTTTAGAGAAAATAGTATGATGACACTTATTTTGAGATATAAGTTGCATGTAACTTGTCTATATATTTCTCCTTAGCAAAAACTAACTTTAGTGATATGATGCATGTGTAATTAAGAGAGGTACTATATGTGCAACTAGCTAAATTTAACCAAAGCTGATAATGTCATATCTTTTTAAAACATCTCGTATATATAAAAAGAATAACTAGAAACAATCTAACTTGATATAACTTACAGGTGCAGCTTGATACATAGGTTTAGATGTAATGAGATCCCATGTTTGTTGAGAGTCTATTTGTATAACTCTAGACTTGACAAACTTTTCGACCATGTTTTTTAGTTTCTTTCTTGGCAAATTCTTGCTAACTATACTTGAAGCCAGCTATGGGGTTTTACTATTTATAGATGGTTGAGGGAGAACAGTCTTGCCAATAGTGTTTGAAATTTGTTTGAAGTCAACTTAACATATTTTAAAGCGTCGACTATATATGTAAAAGAACAACTCATTCTAAACGAGTTATTTTTTTTAATTGAGAGTTAGTAGCATACTTACTCCTTTTTTTCAATTAGGCAATCTTAGATTTCGTTTGTTTTTCTAAAAAAAAACACTTATTGTCTCTTTTGTCTGCAGGAGAGAAGAGGTTACCAAAGAAGTGTGTTTGTTTTTTGCAGACATAAGTGCTAAAAAACACTTCTTACTTCTTCAATGTTTCAGACATAATCTTTCACTTCTTTCTCCTTCTTCAACACCACCTCCCACCACCACCACCCAATTTTTCACTTTCTTGCGTCTTCGTACGTTTTTATCAGTTTTCTTACGTTTTCGTCTGTCTTTTTATGTTTTCGTCCGTTTTCTTACGTCTTGGTACATTTTCGTACGTTTTTGTCCATTTTCGTACGTTTTCGTCTCTTTTTTATGTTTTCGTCCGTTTTTACGTTTTCTTCTGTTTTGGTACGTTTTCATCCGTTTTCTTTCGTTTTCGTCCGTCTTTTTAAATTTTCGTTCGTTTTCGTCTGTTTTCGTTCGTTTTCCTCCCTTTGTTTTCGCCTGTTTTCGTCCGTTATCTTACGTTTTCGCCTGTTTTTTTATATTTTTGTTCGATTTCTTACGTTTTAGTCCGGTTTTTTACGTTTTCGTCCGTATTTTTACGTGTTCACTCGTTTTTTTAAGTTTTCGGAAGATTTTTTTACGTTTTCGTCCGTTTTTTACGCTTTCGTCCATTTTTACGTTTTCGTTTGTTTTTTACGTTTTCGTCCATTTTTTTACGTTCTCGTCTATTTTTTACGTTTTTCGTACGTGTTCGTCCATTTTTAACGTTTCGTTCACTTTCATCGGAAGCGGACGAAAACGTAAAAACATACGAAAACGTGCGGAAACAGACGCAAACGTAAAAAATAGACGAAAACGTGCAAAAACGAACGAATACGTAAGAAACGTACAACAACGTAAAAAAACAGATGAAAACGTATGAAAATGGATGAAAACGTAAAAACAGACGAAAACGTAAAAAAAGGGATGAAATCGGACGAAAACGTAAAAATCGGTACGGAAACGTAAAAAACAAACGAAGCGTAAAAAACAGCTGAAAACGGACGAAAACATAAAAAACGGACGAAAATGTAAAAAACGGACGAAAACGTAAAAAAAAACAGACGAAAACGTAAAAAACGGACGAAAACGTACAAAACGTAAAAAAACGAAGTAAAACGTAAAAAACACGAAAACGTTAAATAACGGATGAAAACGTAAAAAATAGACGAAAACGTAAAAAAATGGTCAAACCCTAAAAAAAAGACGAAAACGTAAAAAACAGAGGAAAACGTAAAAAATGAAATGTTTTGCCACCTCGAAACACTAGTGAAAAAGATAAAGAAAAAAATGAATGAAAGAAGTACTTCAATGGAACAAAAACAAACGGTCTTTTTCATGCAGATGAAGACTTTAGATGTAACTCTTCTTGTGCAGACATGATTTGCAGATGAAGAGGTAAAACCTCTGGGGAAAAAACGGAGCCTTAGTCTTTTGATAAATAAATTAGCACGATGTCACAAATCATTTAAAAACGTACACTTGAATCATCTTCTTTGGATAAGGTTACACTCCAACTTAGCAAGATTAACGATCCTTGATAACGGTTTTCGTTTGCAAGATTTTTCTGAATAACGAGGGGATCGACATTTAGGGTGACTAGATTACGGAATTTAAGTTGTCACAAAACCAGATTTAAATCGGATAATTTTTTTTAAGGTTGCCGTGATTATTTCATTATGTTTGCATTAAACAATGTTTGAACTTGTGATCTCTCACACTCTAGAGCACTAGGTGAGGTTAGGTGTTATAACCTTGTTTTATATAAAAAATGTTATCATGTCCGTTTTTCTTTTTATTACTCATAACTTATAACTTAACCAAAAAACAACCTCTATCATCATTCCTTAGGTTCACAGATTTTCTTTGGGCTAATCATCAAATTAATCACCATCCTTGCCATCTTATACTTTTCTAACCTCATACTTATAAAATTTCCTTTTGTGATCACCAAAGTCATACTTTTGTACTTCTTAGGGTATTTTCATACCAACTTAGCCGGTTACCAGTTTCATAAGCCAAAGGGCACACGCCCTTGTTTGCCACCCTGGAAAACTTTGTCCACCTCCTCCACGAACCTTAAACTTGCGCACGCCCAAACCTTTCCCCAAATCCGTACGATTGTCTCCTTTATTTAGTACCAACATAGTTTACTTCACCTCATACATCACTTTCGGATCCAAAAAATTCTCATTAAACTCTAACTCAACCACACCCTTTAATACTATCAATTTATTGTCTTTTCCATAATTGTTGCTGCAAAAAGGTATTTTTTTTATTGTATTCAATGTTTTTATACCCCAATTGTAATCATTTATTAATTAATTAAAAATGTGGTTTATTTTAATTTAGGATTTTTGTTACATTTTTTGTATTTATTCTTTTTTACTGGTTTAATGGACATGCCTGATGATGAGGTGTTTAAGATACACTACAATGGTGTTTGTAAGTATGCTCCACTAAGGTATGAACAGTTCAGAGTTGTTGAAATGCAAGCATGTACAACTGATAGGGTTATGTTTAGTCATCTACTTGATATGTTAGTTGCTAAGTTAAAAGATAACATATGAGCCTTGTTCTTATGCATTCCTGGGTTAGATATTGAAAGTTGTGGTTTAAAAATAATTGAAAATGATGCATATGTACATCATTTGTATGACCTAGCTGAAAAGCATGTGATAGTTGACTTGTTTGTAGCACATTTACTACAGAACTTAGCAAATTATTACCACCACCACTTATGTTTAGATGGTTCAGTTGAAGAAGTAACATTAAAAAAAGGAACATGAAATAAAAAAACATGCTGGTAATATGTCTGTTGAGGAGTTAGTTGCTTGGGCTGAGGATGAAGCAAATTCTCCTTACTTAAGGTCTCCCCCACTTAAGTCTAGACCTTTTAGAAATGATATGAAGGGTAAGGTTTTGTTTACAGACATGTACTGTGCTGAAGATGAAGGCTTTAAATACTATCCCCCTATGAATGATGATGAGGTTGGTAAGGATAATTTAGTTTTAATGTGTTATGATTTGGAAAATGAGGGTATCAATGATGCTCCTAAGATTATAAAGGGTATGAGTGATGTTGTAGAAGGTAGAATTGAATGTGTAGAGGGTGTGAATGATGTTGTAAATGAAGTTGTACATGGTATAATTGAATGTGTAGAGGGTTTAAATGATGGTGCTAACTGTCTCAGTATTGATGAACAAGTTCTTGCTAGACAAAACAAACTAGATAAGGGTAAATGTCCCATCATAGATGACGACATTGTCACAAGTAAGAAAAGAAAGAATCCTAGTAGGGGTAATGGTATATCAATAAGAGAGAATGATAATCCTGTATTTATGGACAATGAAAGTGATTCTGATGAGAATGTTGATGAGTATTCTAAAACTAAAAGTGAGGAGTTCAATAAGTCTTTTGATTATTTGAGTAATGGTGCAGATGAGGTAATTGAACTTAGGAAAAGAAGGATTCAGTTTAAAAATACTACTGATAAAGTTGTTGATGAAGAGGAAGCTACTGAAGTTGAGCATGATACTATTGTTGATGTAGACAAAAATAGAGATATAGATGATCATGGTTTAGGTTTAACTCCTTTAATAAGAGAGCATGAAAAGTATATGGAAGCCTTAATAAGGAAATTGAAAGGTAATGAGATGGGAATAACATATCCTTTTGCCCTTGTTGAGAAGTCAAAGGAAATGTATCCCATTTACGATGATTTGACACGCTGGAAATTGAAGAAACCAAAGGTAATAATTAAGTAAAATTATAGTATTCTATACTTATTATCTGTTTTATATATATATATACTAATTTGTCTTTTTATTTCTAGTTAAAGTTCCCAAATATTGAAAAATTCAAGACATACCTAACCTATTATGCCTTGGCAAATGGGTTCTCGCTGTGGTTTGAAAGAAGTAATAACGACAAGGTTGTAGCTAAATATGGTCAAAGAAACAAATCAATCAAGGATCCTAGTAAAGGTAAGCAGCGAGCCTTTAACAAGTATCCATAAAGAAAAGCAGAAAAAACAGTGTGCAATTGGAGGTGTTATTGTAAGTTGCTGAAAGGTGAGGCTTCATATCAGGTTGTATCTTTGGTAGATGACCATACTTGTGTAAGAAATTTCGGTTATGGTAGGCTTGTTAGTTACAAATGGATATGAAGGAATTTTGGGGATAAAATCAAGGTCAATCCACAAATCACTATAAATCAAGTAGTTGATTTAGTGAAAAAGAAATACAAATGTATTTTCAGTCGTACCCAATGTAAGAATGCTAAGAACTTTGCTTTAACTGAAGGTGATGTTGCCATTCAAGATCATTATGGTTATCTTAGGTCTTATGCAAAGGCGTTAGCTGATTTAACTAAGGGTAGTACTGTTAAAGTAGGTGTGACAGTGAACCCAGATGAGAACATATTTTGACAGATTCTATGTGTGTTTCAAAGGGTTAAAAGATGATTGGAAATGGGTTGCAGAAGGATCATTGCATTGGATAACAGTTTTTTGAAAAAACCAAATAGCGGTGAAATATTGACAGTAGTTGGTAGGGATGGAAACAGCCATATCTTTCCTATAGCATGGGTTGTGGTGACAGATTAAAATAAAGAGAATTGGAGTTGGTTTCTTGACTTATTGGATGATGACTTGGAGTTACCAAATAATAATGGTTTGACACTCATGTCTGATCAACATAAGGTAATACTTATCTAAAAAATTTCATTGATTAGCCCTTTATATAATTGTATGTGGTTTATTGAAGCAGTAAAGGATGTTATGTCACTTGCAGAGCATCGACAACGTGCTCGCCACATTTATGAAGGATTCATGAAGCAGTTAAGTGGAGTAGAATTCAGAGGACTATTATTGGCAGCTTCCAAAGCTTCTTGCCCACAAATGTTTAACAAGATAATGGAGAAAATCAAAAGAGCTAATCCTAGAGCACATCAATATTTGTTGGCAAAAGACCCAAAGACATGGTCAAGAGCATTTTTCACTAAAGGTATGTGTTGTGACGCAGTGAAGAATGGTTTTAGTGAATGCTTTAATTCTGTGTTGGTTAGTGTAAGGCATATGTCAATAATAACTATGTTAGAGTCCATAAGAGTGATAGTCATAGAGAGGATGAATATCATGAGATACTTAATGGAAAAATAGACTGTTGATGTACGTCTAAATGTTGAGGAGACAAAACCATTACATGCTTCTTTGCCTGCCATAAACCATGTAAATACAAATGGTTCAAACATTACAGGTACACAGTCAAAGAAGAGCAACAACATCTGTTAGGGGTGGAAGCCAGCAAAGAGCAAGAACTAATAACAAAACAATAGATCATAATAACAAATAATATTCATTACAATATTCATGATGTACCAAGAGAATGTAGCTTACATTGATTAAAGATGCAACATAAAATACTACAAAAGTTACTACCAAAGTGACTAGTTTCGGGACAACATAAAGAGACATACACTCAACACAATTATGAAACCAAAACCAACTACAACCATAAAAGTGTCATACACTTAACCCTTCACTTTCAATGCATTCAACTCTTTGTAAATGTGTTCCATAGTGACTTCTTGACTTGGCTTGTTTGTTAAAAACTTGTTGTGACCACAATCTTAGGGGGATAGGATTTTTAGCTTGGATTTCAATTCTTTGTTCTCCGTATGTAATTTGTAGACAAGTTCTTTGTATTATTCAAAGGGAAATCATCATCAAGAAAACCACACACCCAACATTTCTTATCCTTTTCCTAAAAATTCAATTTCAAACAAATATAAATTTTAGAAAATGGTAACTGCTTAGTAGAATTGTAATTAAGGATAACTTACATATTGGGAACAACCTTTGAATCTACGACCCGGATTCGTGGGAGCCCATGATACTTATTGATAGATTGGAATCTCACATTTACAATATGTCATACGAAGGATTTCTTCTTTGGTATAGGTTCTACGATAAGAACGAGATGATGAACTTGATGATTACATGATTCAATTTATTTTACTTGGATTTGGTTCAATTAGGGTCGTGTTGATTTAGGGTTTATGTTTTTGGTCTTGAGGAAAGAGAAAAGGGGAAAGGGAAAATGATTTTCTTCAATTATGATCGGGTTTAGGTTCTCATACTTTTGTTGAATTAGGGTTAGTGTTTGTGTTTCTAGTTTTGACAAAATAAATAAAGGGAAAGAAATAGATATACAACGGTTAAAAAATGACGTGGACTGGTGACTGGAAAAAAAATTAAACGTGGCCCATTACTTAGTGACATGGACTTTACCTCTTGGGTGAGTAAAAAAGTACCCTAAGAAGTACAAAAATAAGAGTTTGTTGTCCACAAAAGGAAATTTTGGAATAATGAGGTTAGAAAAGTATAAGGTGGTAAGTATGGTGATTAATTTGATGATTAGCCCTTTTTCTTTTTTCATTTACGAGTCAAAATTCTCACATTTATAATGTGTCATACGAATGAGTCTTCTTTGGTAGAGTTTTCTACGATAAAGAACAATGATGATCTTGATGATGACATAAGTCAATTTATTTACTTGGATTTTGTCAATTAGGGTCGAGTTTATGTTCTGATTACTTTTTGTTGATTTAGGGTTTATGTTTTGGTCTTGAGGAAAGAGAATAAGGGGAATGGAAAATGATTTTCTCAATATGAATCGTTAGGTTTTCTCATACTTTTTGTTGAATGAGCCTTATGTTTGTGTTTGTGTTTCAGTTTTGACGAAATATATTAGTGGGAAAGAAATAGTTGTATAACGCTTAAAAAATGACGTGACCGATGAACCTAGAAAAAATTACACGTGGCCCATTACTTAGTGACATGGACCTTTTACCATCTTGGGTGGTCAAAAAGTACCCTAAGAAGTACAAAAATAAGAGTTTGTGTTTGTTCCACAAAAGAAATTGGAATAATGGGGGTTAAGAAATTAAAGAGTGGTAAAGTATGGTGATATAATTTTGATTATTAGCCCTTTTTTTCTTTTATCATTTACAGCATTCAGACCCGTGCGATGCACACGGTTGTATCTAAGTGGTTTTCATTGTGTCATGGTTAAACATGTTTCAACATATCCTACCATAAAGTATCTATATGATGCTCATAATTACAAACTTAACACATAACAAAAACCAATCATTTAAAACAAACAAATAAAAAAATTAAACCAACCTTGTTCTTATTGTAGATATGACTTTTGGTTGATCCTATTCTCGAATTCCTTACTTTAAAGGTAATACACTACACCACTTCAACTTGCTTTACGGGATAGAAACAATTTATAATAGTTTTAGCGAAGTAGAGTAATGCTGTATTCTAGACATAGAAGCTTTTAAAGTTTTACGATAGAATTGAGCTAAATAACAGACATATTTTTCTTTTAGACCCTGAGTTTATTGGATAGGATTTGGGATAAATAATTTAAAACAGTTTGGGATAAAACTGGCGGACGAAGTCACAGTGCGCTAACTTGTGTCCGCATGTTACTGGTTTCTGATATATTTAGCGTCGTTTTATGAATTATGCGATTTAAAGAGCAAATCAATGGTGTAAGAATGTAGAAAAATGATGAGGTCAAAAGACTTGGTTACAAACATAAGGTCTACCCAGTTTTATTTTTATAAAGCAAGTAATCTCAACTTCTTTCCCAGTAATTACTAAATACTCATTGGAAACATAATCCCATAATGTTTGGCAATTTAGGGTTGGCATTCAACTATGAGATGCAGTCTCGTGGCTCGCGCGAAGTTGTACATCATTACATTTATTCTTCTTAGTTTGAAGCTAGCTAATAGCCACCTAACGTATCGTTCCAACAGTTAATTTTAATTTACTTTTTCGTAATCCGGCCTGAGATGCGCAATTTGCAGTTTTATATCAGTTTATAGGAAAAATCATGTTTTGAAGTTACTTCTGTATATTCGGCCTAGACATCTTTACACGCACGACATCCCACTCCCCCCATGTTTTCAATCTTAGCTCCCAAGCCTGGTGCACTTCCTAGATAGCAAAACAACAGCAAGAGCATAGTTACCATCTACTCTTTAATGTAAACATAGAGTTTCACTCACTTTTGGATTAACAACACAAACAGTGCAAAGGACTATTTATGTGAGTTCTATTAAAATAGTTTCTATCAGCTTGCAGTGGGTTTAAATCTCATAAAATTGATATGCAATAGTAACGCAGTCTGAAAGTTTTGGGAAAGTGAGATATATTGTTACCCATGACATATAAAATTGAATTCTAATAGAGGCCAACATCAAATCATTTTACATCCAAAAGAAATGTAATGTATTATACATGATATTTACTTGCTTTCTTAAAAATATAAAAAAACAAAAAGAATCTTCTCTCAACCCCTTAGAATTCTGTTAGACCGTGTTCGAGCCTTCCCAACCTATTCCCCTAGAGAACGATAACAACCCCCGAGTCTTGCCTATACTATACTACAACGACTAGGTACACTACCTAGGAGATTGTAAAGCTTCCTGTGAAGTCATCACAACCTCCACATCAAGTTTTTGGCACCGCTGCCGGGGAATAGTTAGGTTTCGATCATTGTTTAACTTAGTTATACTTGCTTGATTCCTATCAAGTGAGAATTTTAATTCCACTACATTAGCTTTCTTGTAGTTTATCTTTTCTTTGTGTGTCTGTTTGGTACAGAACGAATCTTTAGCCATAGCCGGAAGAAACATCTAAGAACTCTAAACAAGGTCTCTTCTATGGGCGAAAAAATGGCTCCCTCTATTCCATCAATTCTGATCGCATAATCTTCTTCTTTCTTGATCCGAATATCATATAATACTCTTGTTTAATTTGTTAATCTTATGATTATAATGATTTAACAAGTTTCTTATTTGATTGATGTTTCTCTAAAGGTTTAGGGTGCGATCTCTCATTTAGGGTTTGGTATTTTTTCGTTCTTTAGGGATCTTTATTAATTCTTATCGACTTTCATTATGGAAGTCGGATAGTCCTTCGTGTATTTATATTATTGCCTTCCTTCAAAGGTTTTTCGTGATGAGATAGACGTGGAACTCATTGCTGCTATGTTGATCTTTTAGTTTTCTTTGTTTAGGGTTTCTTAGGTTTCGTTTTGCTTGTTGCAGTCAAGAATTTCGAATACAAGTGATAAGGGTACTATGTTTGGAGATGGTGCTGCTAGGGTTGGTATGCAGCTTAGAAGTAGTCCAAAGGTGAGTACATCTTCTCCTTTGGTTTCTCCGTCTTCTATTATTAACGTGCCCTGAGAACTGTATAGTATTGATGTTGCTGCCACTTTTGGAGTTCCATTAACTACTGTGGGTGACTTGCAAAAGTTAATTAATGATATTGATGCTGGTAAACATGATGAGTTATTATCTGAGTTGACTAATGAAGATCGTATGGAAACCTTGGAAGCATTAGGTTCTATATGTAATTCAATTAAGGTTGATCGTAATAATGCTGATGTTATCCCTTGTAAGGTTTCGTATGCTGATGATTCAATTAATCTTAATGTTGATGAATCCACAATACCTAGTGACCCTATCGTTCAGTCTGTGGACATCAATAAGTCAACATCCTATGCTGGAGTTGCGGGTGGAAGTGCAAAGGATCAACCAAATGTTAATTCCAACTTTCGTACCTTGGTGGCTGATCCCGTATTTGATGGTGTTAACATCTCTATTCCTCGTAAAGTTGTTGAAAAGGTTAGTACTCGCTTTGAACACACTCTATATGGCTACTTTATTGGAAAGAGAATGGCGTTTCCGGTTGTTGAATATTATGCTAGGAACAACTGGGCGAAACATGGGCTGAAAAGGATTATGATGAATTCCAAAGGCTTCTTTTTCTTTAAATTTGATTCCCGGGCTGGTTTAGAGGCTGTTCTGGAGGGTGGTCCTTGGTTGATTCGTAAATCTCCGATCATTCTCAAGAAATGGTCGATGGATACTAGATTGCTCAAAGAAGAATTGACTCGTATTCCGATATGGGTTAAATTGCATGATGTTCCTATTCAAGTTTTTGAAGAGGATGGTATTAGTCTAATTGCTACGTTCATTGGTAAACCTGTTATGCTTGATTCATACACAAGCTCCATGTGTAATGATTCGTGGGGTAGGAGTAGTTTTGCTCGGTGCTTAATTGAGGTAAATTCAGAGGCTGATCTCGTGGATGTTGTTACTATTGGTATTCCATCTCTTTCTGAGGATGATTTTACCAAAGAAACCATCCGTGTTGAGTATGAATGGAGGCCGCCCAGATGTGATACATGTAAGATTTTTGGTCATGTTCATGACTATTGCCCTAAAAAAGTGGTGAGTCCTCCTATTGTTGCTACTTCTAATGTTGTTACCCCTAATGCTGAGAAGACTAATGATGGTTTCCAAACGGTGGGTAAAAAGAAGAAGAGGAAAGGTAAGTCCAAGTCTACTAATGGCGGTCAGTTTACTGGTCCTTCGGTTAAACATAATGTTAGATATGAGCCTAAAGCGACTACAAGTGCACCAAAGAAGGGAACTACTTATGTGGGTTATACATCTCAATCGACACCTATGTTGAAGACGACTGGTAATTCATCTAAGAAAGATAATCTCTCCATGTCTAATTCTTTTTCTGCCTTAAATGAAGAAGAAGAAGAAGATGAAGAAGATGTGGAAAATGTGTATGATGAATCGGCTAACTTAATTCAAAACACAAAAGCTGGTGGAAGTTCATCTTTCACGGCTGCTGCTGGTTAGCTTGTTTAGTTGTGTTATGTGTTCTAGTTGCAATTAGTTGTTTCTAGAGTTGTAAGAGTTTATGGCATGTCATAAGCTCTAGTTTTAGGTGTTTATCAAGCTGTTTAGCTTGAGGTTAATGTGGTACTTCAGCCACATTCCATTTGTACTTAACTTTTTTCGGTTTTAATATACTTTACCGGGGTAACCCTTTACCCAAAAAAAACAATCCTTAATTATACCCGATCCGAGTTCACTTGATTGAACACCTTAGTTTCGGGTAGATTTAGATCTAAAGTTTTCATCTTTTTATTAGCTTATTGTCTTTAGAATAAAATCTAGCTTATTTTGTCTTAGTAGCTTATTATTATCTTGTTCATCTTAACCCTTGTTTGTTTTAATGTTGATGATATCTATCCAACTCTTAGGCGAGGAGCTTATGGGTCTTTTAAGCTTATTTTACTACTAAAGTTTTAAGCTTTTTAAGTTTTTACTTAGCTAATTAGTGAATAAAGCTCAAAACTTTATTAGCTAATTAGTTATTTAGAATCTAATAAAGTTATAAACTTTAGTGTTTAATTAAGTTTACTAAATCAGGTGGTTTATATTCGTCTCCATTTTCTTCAATCGGGTTCTTCCTCCTTTTCATTTTTCATTAATTTGTAGTTTTAGCTTAATTAGCTTAATATGCTTGTTATTATTGTTATGCTTATTATTGTTCGTTTAGTTGCCATGTTTAGCGAGTAGATTTAAATATGCTTGTTAAGTGTTAAATTGATTAGTGAATTAAGTGTGATTAATAAAAAAGGGAAAATATTGATTAGTGATTTTTATATTACTTAAATTATTGTTTTGGTTATTCGAGCGGGCAAAAGCCGTAAGAATAATTAGGCATTAATTTAGTAATCGATATCTTAATAAGAGTTGTTTTCAATATAAGCCAACGTTGTGAGAAGATAATTTGTTAGAAAGATATTGGTTCATCAATAAGGACTTAATTGTATGTTTAATTCACACTTAAGGATCTAATCAATACACTTAGCAAGCATATCTTTTATAATATATTGTTCTTTGTTTAATTGCTTGCTATTTGCTATCTAGTTTTTATATAGTTTATTTTTATTAAATTTTTAGTTTTAATCCAAAAATAAAAATATTCGATATTCAAGCATCGAACAAAATACTTTCGTGAATTTCAAATTCATCTCTCGTCGGGATACGACATCCGGGAGATAAAATATTGTTTGTCCTCAAGCAATTTTTATATCAAACGGGATACTCTCTATATTATTACTATTTGGTATAATATATATATTATATATATTTTATCGAATCAGTTTTTGGCGCCGTTGCCGGGGAGAGGTGTACGATTTTCACGTTTTGTTTCGATGTTGATGCCTTGAAGATCCTTTCTTCAGAAAGTTTATTTTTGTACTTATTATATATATATTATAAAAAATCCAAAAATATCTTTCAATTCTATAATATATATATTATATATTAAATATTTTTCTTTATAAAAAAATCCAAAAAAATATTTTCATTTTTATTTTTATTTTTATTTTTCTTTTATATAAATATTAAAATTAACAAAAATATTTTTATTTTTATTTTTATTTTTAATTTTATTATTATTATCTAAATATTTTTATTTTAATTATTATCTTTATAAAAATCTAAAAATATTCTCCTTTATCCTCTAATTTCTTTTAATTCTTATCTTCTTTATCTTCTTATCCGTTTAATTCTTATGTCGACATTCACCCCACGTAGTTGTTTTAAGTGTGGAGGCCCGTTTGGTGATATTTTTCAACGCTGTACTTGTGTGCGGTGTAGAAGAAATTATATGGATGAAGTTTGTTCTGTATGCTGTTTTGGAGATGGAGATTCATTCGCTTTTGATCCAGATCCGAATTCTTTCAATGATTCTCCAAATTTTTCCGACTACCCTCCACAACCCCAGTACCAGACGTATTCTTGTGAGTTATGTGGGAACGATGCTCACTATGGTTATGATTGTCCACCTTAAGTTCTGTTTGTCTACAATCAAGACCCGTGTTTCAATCAAAACTTTGACAATAATAATTTTTCACAAACTTCACCAAGTTTTCCACAGCAATATCTTTGTTGTGAAAACTACGGGGGTCCTCATGAAAGTTTTCAGTGTCAGCCGATGAATCAAAATTACTATGAACCTAATCTTTGTTATAATTCTAATTCTTCCGGTTTTAACCAATTCCAATCCCTGCAGTATTCCGTCGTTCATCAACCCTCTCAAGAAACGAGTACGAAAATGTTGCAAGCTAGAGAAAATCTAATGGAAGCTATACAAGCCTTTTTAAAGAAGTATGATCAAATACCTCTTAAAGAAAAGAGTATGGCTTTATTGCTAGCTGAGAAGAGATTTCTTAAAATTAAGCAAGATGTGGAAGAAGAGCAAAATCAACCAGAGAATATACAAGAATTGCTACTCAAACTTATTAATGATTTACAAATTCTTAATGGAATTCAACTAAAACAAGAAGAGCAGACAGCTAAAGTTAGTTCTCAATATTGGAAGCCTCTTATTTTCTATGATGACGATGATAACGATGACGAGGAAAGTTCTATTCCTTTGAGAGATATTATTTCTGAACTTCCTTTGTCAGTTGCAATCACACCCGACTTACCGATTACAGACTCTCTCATAATGGAGGATGAGCATCTTTGCACTATTCCTGAAAAGGAATCGGACGAATTCATAAAGTCTAGTGTTGAGGACCTTGTTCCAATCCCAAGTGAGTCCGAGGATACATCCGAGAATGATAGTGATTGTGATTTACCTTCGTGTAATGATTTCTCTCCCATTAACGTTTTTGAGGAAAAATTTGTGACTTTCTCTAACCCTCTCTTCGATTCAAATGATGATTGTACCTCTAGTGATGACGAGTCACTATCCGATGAGGACGTTCCGGAAGATAAAGTTAAAATTTACTCGAACCCTCTTTTCGAATTCGATGACGAATACATCTCTAGTGACGTAAATCCTCTTTTTGATGAGGTGTTAGAGAACATCGAGAGTAAGGACTCTTATGTTTCTAACCTTGATGAGCCGGCTTTGTTAGTCACACCTCTTTTCGATGCTAATGAGGATGAGTGTTTCGACCTAGGAGGCGTAATTGATGAAATCGATGCTTTTCTAGATATGAATATTTCTACGGATATTGAGAACGGTTATCATGATTCAGAGGGAGATATAATATATCTTGAGAGTTTTCTTATTAATGACACTATCCCTAATCTCCCTCCCGATGTGGTTTTAGATCATGACCCAAGAAGTTTAAAGGATGAACCTGATAATGATGATTTGATGACCGAGGACAAAGTTTTCGACCCTGGGATTTGGGAGATAATTTTTTCACCAACATATGTGAAATTACACTTTGAGGATCGCCATTATCTTTCCTTCACGTATGTTATCCGAATTTTTCTTCCTTATTTCACCTATCCGGTGGAATCTCCTTTTCTTCTCTCCTCCGGGAGTAAAGACACCATTTTTGACCCCGGCATTCCCGTTTTTAGTCTTGAGCCGGTGGTATCTCATCGGAATGGAACTTTCATGTTCTTCAATGTTTATCTAAACATCTTGAATGACGATCCGATTGAGATTTGCTCCTCCACATGTTTCGTCCCTAATATATGGATGATATAGGGAGAGTCAAGCTAGAGACTCGCACAAAAACAAGCGCTTCTCGGGAGGTAACCCGTGTCTTTTCTTCTTTCTATTTTCTTAATAAATAAGTGTGTGAATTTATAGCCCAAGTGTGAGGGCGTGCTTCTTTCTATGGTATGTGGTTCCGTTTTTGCAGGATTCCTTAAGATCATGAAGACTCGTGCTTGTTTTTAATCCTCCAATCGCCCGGTCTTCGATCTTATGCTTATTTTGGAATCCTCAATCCTGATCATGTATATATATTGTGTTTCCCCTTTCACACTTGGAATTTTTTGCATTTGCCTTTTTCGTTCATAATTGTGGGGGTAAAACCCGATGCTTTTAAACATTGAGGTCAATGTTCCATTCTAAGTGTGGGGGGGGATTTCTGCTGAAATATGATCTTACATGTGTCTATATGTGTTCCCACGCAACCCTGTTTTGACCAAAATTTTAAAATTTTTATTATTTTATTATGATATATATATAAAAAAATATTTAAAATAATAATAATAATAAATATAAAAATAGAAAAAATGATGAAAATATAAAAATATATAAATAAGTAGGCCCGTATAATTAGGTAGCTTTTGACTTGACCGAGTTTTAAACTCTAGCTTTCCCTTTAGCTTTCGAGACTTAGCGTTTGCTTAACTTTAAAATTTTGCAAAGAACGAAAAATAATAGAGTTGAATATAAGTTAGATGCTAAGCGTGGAGTAGTTGGAACTCTTTAGAGCTCATAGAGGTTAATTGTGGCTTTTTGCTCCCACCAGCTTAATAAACGTTATATAATTGTTGAATAAATAAAGTTGCTTTGGTTTTTGCGATTCTTAGTTTAGATCACTTCGTAGAGATTCCTTCTGGTGAAAGTAAGGTACACATCGAGGTTTTGTCAGTGTTGTGGGGAAATAGGCTACCGATTCTTGACGGCTCGCTACCGTTGTCTAGGTAGTTAAAAGACCACAGGACTTGAAATTTGGCTAATAATAATAATAATGTAATAAACCGAAGCCGAAATAAGACTTCTGGATCATGGTCGGCTCGCATACCGATGTGACAGTCATTTAAAGGGTAGAGGTAATAATAATAATAAAAACTGTGGGCTGATAAAAGTTTACTGTCTCTGGTCGGTTCGCTGCCGATGTGGCAGTCTTCAAAAGAAGGCCCATAGTAAGAATAATAAATCCGAGACTGATAAAAGTTTGCTGCATCTGGTCGGTTCGCTGCCGATGTTGCAGCCTTCTAAAAGGTCGAGGATCTCCTGGTCGAAATAAGACTCCTGGACCATGGTCGGCTCGCATACCGATGTGGCAGTTGTTTAAAGGACCGGGGGGTTTAATAATGTTGCAATAATAATAATAATAATAATAATAATAAAGCCAAATTTTGACTCCGAGGTTATCTAAATAAAGCCTCCGTCTCTGGACTCGTAGTTGAGTTGTTTCGGATGAAATAAAAAGGATAACCCCTAAATCATGCGAAATTAGAACCTTAATGTGGACTTTATTCTCACCATATCGTCTCTTTAGGAAAAGATTTCAAACTAATTGTGGTCTAAACCGGGTTTACTTTATATAAATAAGGACTTAATTTATTTGTCCCCAATAATGATAATAAAATCCATGGAGGATTTAGGAATAATATGAGCGAAAAGTTAAAGTTTTTACTTACACAATTAGCATTTATGAGTAGTGTTAGCATCTAATCTTATATTTGGTTGTGATTTCATTTTAAGCTTAGTTTGGGAATTGTGAAAAGTCAAGGATGACAAACTCCTGTTCTTTTAGCCTTTTAAATAAATTTTATGAATTTTTATCTTAGTTTTTATCTATTATTATTAAATAAGTGGTTAAAACGGAGGCGCTTTAGAAATAAATGATTTTTGAACCTTTTTAATAGACCTTTTCTGTTCTTGTTTAATTGTGAGGGGTCATAAGTTAAAAAGGGATTTAATTATTTATTTTCGGGCGTGTTTTATTTACATTGCGTGTGGGACCAGCAATGGCTTAGTGTGGGGGGATTTGATGTGTGCATAAACACACATCATTTGTACCCCGAAACATGCTAATAAACTGACTAAAACACTAAAATATGAGTAATTATGTTGCAAATATGTTTGTATTGTGTTTTTATGTCTTACAGGTACAAAGGATTGAAAACAAAGCAAAAACGGTAATTTTTGGGTGACTTTCGATGACGTTTTCATGTTTATCGAGGTTCAAACGAAGTCGTTAAAATCCCACGATCACACCATTGGAAAGAGCACGAAATTACGAGTCCAACGATACCGGCTTTTCTATCTTGAACCTTTTTATTTTGAACCTTTTACGCCATTTTGAACCTTTTGTCTACTAATAAAACTGACCTGGGCCAAAAAGGGGTTAAATGATTTATTCTGTACATGTATTACGAGACCACTGCCTAGCACAGTTGGTCTTTTGGGGTTGTTTAAGGTTTAAACCACAAGGTCTCAAGTTCGATCCCCAGGCTTGCCTGGGGTGAGAATTATAAGCCTTGTTCCACGTGGCACCACTAAGGTGGTGACACGTGGCAAACCGACCCGACCCGACCCGAATCCAGACCCGATCGTTGACCCGACCGTTAACTGGCGGTCAACTACCGTTATAAAGATATTGGTTCATCAATAAGGACTTAATTGTATGTTTAATTCACACCTAAGGATCTAATCAATACACTTAGCAAACATATCTTTTATAATATATTGTTCTTTGTTTAATTACTCGCTATTTGCTATATAGTTTTTAAATAGTTTAATTAATTTTTTAGTTTAGAACCAAAAACAAAAAAAATATTCGATATTCAAGCATCAAACAAAACGCTTTTGTGGATTTCAAATTCATCTCTCGTCGGGATACGACATCCGGGAGATAAAATATTGTTTGTCCTCAAGCAATTTTTTATATCAAACGGGATACTCTCTATACTATTACTATTTGGTATTATTATTTAGTTATATATTATATAACTATACTATATATTAATTATCGAATCAGTTTTTGGCGTCGCTGCCGGAGAGAGGTGTATGATTTACGCGAAGTGTTTGTACTTAGTGCCTTGGGGATCCTTTCGTCTTGAAAGTTTATTTTCGTATTTATAAAAAAAATATAAAAACCAAAAATATTTTCCTCTTTCTATTTTATTTTCTTTCATTAAAATTTTAAAAATACCAAAAATATTTTCATTTTATTTTCTTTAAATATATATATATATATATATATATATATATGTATATATATATATATATGTATATATGTATATATATGTATATATGTATATATATGTATATATGTATATATATATATATATATGTATAT
>BQNB010114343.1:3430-21771 GCA_026074375.1 Tanacetum coccineum
CTCCTTAGTAGTCTTCTTAGATTTTATTGCTCGTCACCCTCATTAATGTAATGTGTAAGTATTTATTAATTCAAACACTTAACTCGGAATCCACCCAAAGGTGATCTAGATATGAAGATCTAATGATAGGTATCCTCTAACCTAGCCGCGTTTCCATAGACGTCTATGATATGCAATTTAATAGCTAGTTTTCTAAAGCCTAATGCGCACACCATCAACAAGAAGCAATAATAAAAGATCTAACAACTATGCTTTATGCAATCATAAGCAAACACAAATAAATTTAGCCAATCATGTTAACTGAAAGCGAAGAACAATTAATCAAACAACACATACACATATTAAATGATTAGAAGGGTAAAAAAACTTCACTTCAATTAAACATGGAGTATGAGTCAAAATGGTTTACAAACCCTAAAACTCAACCACAATGGCTGCTACAAAGACATCCCACGATACTCTACATTTTACCTCCTTAAAATATGAAAAATAGGATTTGTATATATAGAGTTGGGGTCCTGACGACGTCGCTTAGAAATCCTGACGTCGACAGCCCGACGAATCTTCTATGGGCTTCTTTAAGTTGGATACCTTGACGCCGTCGTCGCCTTGAAACTTTAACAGTGTTAGAGGAAATCCTGGCGTTGTCTCCGCGTATTGTAAATCCTACTCTTATGTCTTCGTCCCGTTTCTTCCCAAATCGAGCCCAAGTCATGTGTTTTTCCTTCCAATGCTTCCCAAATGCTAAAATATCAAAAACAAACGATTAAGTACAATATTTGGGGATATTTGCATGATTTCGAGGGTTAAATAACCCTGAAAAGGTGTATAAAATGACACCTCATCAAATACCCCTTCACTTAAGATTTGCTTGTCCTTAAGCAAATGGCTTTTCTATCTAGTAAATAACAAAGTCGGGGGCATTTAACCTACTTAATATATATAGTTTATGGCACAACCAGATTAACCTCGTAATTAAAATCTTGGAAATTATATGCTAGCACCTCACATAAATATTTGGATTATATCTTTCTCTCGGTGTAATAATGAATTATAACATTAATAGGAACGAAAAAAAATAAACACTCACTACTTGTCATAGTATATCGATTACCATAAGCTTGATAAAGAATCAAAACCTTTACCACTTTGATGTAAGCACCTAGGAATTACTATCAAAGAGGTATTTTAAAGGTTTGTAACGTTAGGTGTAGGGTAAAGGAAATACGGTTGGGGATATGGGGGAATTCTAAATATCTACAAGAATACATGTAAAAGGCGTTGCTAAACCAAGACTTGACGAAACTAGGACGAATGTACACAACTATACATCAAACTCTTTCTTTTTCTTTTCTTGACTCCTTCTTGACATAAACATGAGCAAGATGGCAGCCTGTATTTTCTAACATATTTTTTTTGCTCTATATTTTTCATTATATATATATATATATATATATATATATATATAAATATATATATAGATATAATATAAATATATATATAGTATATAATATATATATTAATATATATATATAATATAATAAATAATACACTCTTCAATGGCCACCCGCTGAACATAATAATCTACATGACTCGGGCTTATATTTGCATCCCTACACTGAGGTTTTTAATACTCAATGTACATAAACTAAATAAGACCCGAATCGAGAATGAAACATAACATGGAGAATATTAGACAAATATGGGGTGATGATTTAACTTTTCTTCCCTATTTCTCCATATAATAAAAACTACCATGAATCCCAATCGTCCTAAAACTGTATACACTAACAATAGACTCGACTTAGCAACCATGTAATCAAGTAAACAATTAACTAGGGTTAAACAAATGTGATAACAATAATGTACTAAAAATGAGTACATACAAAGAAGGCTAAGGCGATTTGGGTGTAACACTTTTGGTGGGGTGTAAACAAATTTCAACTACTAAATAATCCGGAATAGTCTATTTAGGAATTCCTTCATCTAAAGAAATCCCCTTTTGGTTATTTTGAAATACTTAATAGAAGAAAACGAAAAGGATAGGCTCAGAGGGGTGTACTAGGGGTATCTTACACTAAAAATGAGTGCATAGCATGGGTGTGGGGGTAGTTATATGATCGAGGAGATCATCATAACCATAACAAACAAAGGCTAAAAATAAGGGCTATCTTAATTCCTCTTATCACTTAGTAAATCCTAATCACATGAATGCGATCTCACTAGCAGTCTCGGGATGAATCGCTAAAGCATGTTCTAGAATCTATAATACTATCGGTACACTCTCATAAGTATTAAAATGAATGATTCTATTCCTAAAGATCTAGGAGTGAACCTCACATTGTTGGGGTGAAATTTTTGAGTGTTAGGGTTTTTGTGCTAGTCATATAAATCTTATCCATGAGACGCTTCTAATACTATAGTTTCACTGATATATGCCATATTTTTTTTTAATTTGGGCCAAAAGTACCGTCCTAAACTATGTTTCGATATATTACACATCTTTTTAAAGACAAAGAAAATGAAAATAAAAGAATAGTTTCTATAGCTTTTATTATCCCCTACATTTATTTTGAACATTGTCCCCAATGTTCTATAAGTACCCGAAAAACAAATAAATGGAAGATAAATAAAAAGCTAGAGAAACTAATACTCCACTGGTTTGCTCAATATCGGAGAAGAAACAAGATAAACCGGCTAAACAGTCATCCAAGAATTATCCAAGTGAAAATCCTAAGAGCTTCCGGACTCTCCTCATTTAATATAACCTGAAAATCAAAGACAAAAACAACTACACCCAGTGTAAAATCGAACCAAGATAGATCATAACAAGATGTAATTCCAGACTTAGAAATAAACTAAAATAAAGGAGAGAATACTTGTGACACGAATTATAAATATCTTACAGGAAAATTTGGATTTTAAGAATCTAGAAATTATACAAAAAAATAGGTTTTCAAAAATTTGAAAAATGCAATTTTTCTCGTTTTTACAAGACTGACGCCGTTAGGTGTTAATCCTGACGCCGTCCAGATCACCTGACAGGAATTACATTTTCATTTTTCGGAAAAATTCCTTGAAAAATCCTATCTTTTGATGTCTAAATTTCCTATAAAAATTCAAAACATATCCATAAACAAACAAAAGCAAACAAAGCATGCATAGAAATTAATCATAAATCATCACACAATCAATTCAGGTTTATAATAACCACATATGTTCCCTCCTACACTTATTTAATGCAAAGTACCTTCAATTACTAATGAGACAAAGTCAAAAGCAAAATAAAGCATAATTACATATCAAACCAATCATGCAACGATTGATAATCAAAAACTAGTATGCAAACAACCTAATAATTAAAATCACAAGAAAAAAATAAAGCAAGTAAATATAAATGCTCGAGTTACCTCCCGAGAAGCGCTTGTTTTTGTTCGAGTCACGAGCCTGACTCTATGCTTATTTGACGCATAAAAAGTAGGTTTCCCCTACACTTGGCATTAAGTGTAGGTGATAGTAGCGATACATACCAATTTGATGGGAGTATGCCACGTGAGGTGAAGGTGGTGTGTGAATGGTCAAAGAGTCTACCACCTTCATGTTTGAGTTACCCGAATCCTTTGGTTTGATGGGTGGATTTGAAGTTGGAGGAAAATTATGACAAATAATTAAGCTTATGTCATTCTTATAAAGATTATGCTCCAACGATTCTTTATCTATTTTGGTTCCTATCATCTTTATCTCGACCTCATCTTTATCTTTGTACTCATGCTTACTTTCCTCAAATGAATGAAGTATTGGCATTTTGATGTTGAAATTTAGGTGTTGGTGAGGGGTTCTATAGATAGTGGGTTCAATATTAGAAATCATCGAGACCCTATGCACCATGGTAGGCATGAGTATTTCATGGGTTACGGTAGGGGTGTGAGTAGGAAATTTAGTGATCATTTTGATTTTTATGAAATGAACTCGTTGTGCCTCTATTTTGACCTTTAGGGTTGTTATTAAACTATCCGTGAGACACATAAATGTTTCTTTTGTTTTTCTCATATGTTCCTCTAATTGCCTAATTTGATCATCCTGATCATCAATTAAATTCAGTATTCTTGCCTCAAACTCCTCCTGATAAGGTCTTTCGGGAAACATAAATCCTCCCTCATAATCTAATAGCACTTCACTCATCATTAAAGATTCTACTTGACACTCCATACTTTCTAACTCCCGTTCTAAAGTGGCATTTATATAGTCGGGCCTTCCTTTTTCAGGAAAGATTGGGTCGTCCCACTCTTCTTCGTATTGGGCTACATCCTCGATGGTTTCTCATGCTACTTCTGGCCTTAACTTTCTAAGTTTCCCGCCTGCTGCATAGTCAATGGCCATATGGGTGGTGCAGTCGACATGATCGTAAAAGATTTGAACTTAAAGCCATAGATCAAGACCATGATGAGGGAATTTTAGGAGTAAGTCCTTGAAACGAGTCTACGCTTCATAGAGAGATTCATCTTGATGTAGTTGGAACATCAAAATATCATTTTAAAGTTTAGCAGTTCTTCTTGGTGGAAAAAACTAAGCGAGAAAACGAGTGGTGAGATCATCCCAAGTCGAGATGGATCCCGTGGGTAGACGATCAAGCCAATTGATAGCTTGGTCATGAAGAGAAAAGTGGAATAGACGCAAACAAGTAGTATTTCTTGTAGCACCATAAAGGTCAATAGAATCTACAATTTTTAGAAAGTCCTTAAGATGTTGGATCGAGTCTTCGGATATAAGTCCGTTGAATGCACATCCGTTTTGCACCAACCGGATGGTGTCGGATCGCAAGAGGGATACTTTGGCTCCTTCGAGAAGCTCAATGGCATTTCGATAGCCCTTGTGGCTAGGTCGGGAGTAATCTCCTAAGGTACAGGGTCGGTTTGAATTTTCATCTCCCACGATGGTCAACGAAAGAGAGGGTTTTACAAACAAAGTGAATAAAGAAAAGATAGATTACGAGAAAGCTAATTGACAAGAAATTAAATCTTGCTTGATAGGAATCTTGTGAGTAGACCTAAGCTAGATAGAATCCGAAACCTACGCTATTCCCCGGCAGCGGCGCCAAAAACTTGATGCGGTCATCGTAGGACTTCTACACGAAGTTTTACAACTCCCTAGGCAGAGCAAGAATGTTGTAGTAGTAGTTATAGGAAGACTCGGGGGGTTGTTATCGTTCACTCAGGGAATAGGTTGGGAAGGCTTGATCACGGTCTAACAGAATTCTAAGGGTTGAGAGAAGATTATTTTTGTATTTTTATATTTTATGGAAAGCAAGTAAATCATATATTTAAGAGGTTGGTTGGTTTTATCTATTAAACTAAATAATAATCTAAACTACTGGTGATAACAATATATAAAAGATTGTGTTTATTTAATCATATATTACTCCCTAGATTGCTTCTCCTAGTGTTGTTGCTTTGTCACACTTGTGATGATCTATGTAATTATTTCCTATGTCATGAACAAATTACACAAACCCACCGTCTATTTAATATTTTGTTAAGGCAACGCACAAGTAAGGTAGTATGAAGACTATTACAAGGCCTCTAAGAGTATATTAAATGCATGTGAAATATATTGAGTGGAACAACCATATGAAGGGCAAGGTAGTATGAAGACTGTTACCCGATGGTATCCTTGTGAACAGCGATACAGACAAAAGTTGGTTTTCTAAGACCTAACATGCATATCCATCACAAGAAGCAACACCACTAAGATCTACATTCTAGGTTTCATACATTCATAAATAAACACAATAGGAGGTTTAGCCAAGCATGTTAAAGATAAAGCAAGAACAAATAAGAATCACACAACAAGACATATTGAATGATTAAATAAGTCTTACTTGATTAGAACACGAATAGAAGGAAGTCCAATAGGGTTTTTAGGCCCTAAAATCGTCCTTAACAGCTGCTAAATGAACCAGGGTTCATACCCTCTTTTTATTTTAAAGTTACACACTCAAAACCCTAAATTCGGGTTTGTATATATATAAAAAACGCTATGACGGCGTCGCGTTTTAGTCGTGACGCCGTCATGAAAGAGAATATTCTAGATAATGGGCTGGGTCGTGATCTTTGACGCCGTCATGGAAAGTGTGACATCGTCGTGGGATGCGTTGTGACGGTGTCACGTAGAAACTGTGACGCCGTCTCCAGCTGTTGAGAACATAATCTTGAGAAATGTTGGTGTAGGTTCGTAGTCTTATCCGTTTCTTCTCTAAATGAGCCCAAGTCACGTATAATTCTTCCAAATGTTCTCCAAATGAGAAATACCTAAACAGGAACGATTAAGTACCTATTTTAGGCATAAATGCACGATTTAGGGGGTTAAACGACCCTGAAAAAGTGTATAAAATGACACCTCATCAATAAGCAAGTAAACACGTAGGATCACATACCGGTTATAGACCAGACCTAAATATACTACTTGGTTCTCTATAACCTGGGCTCTGGATACCAATCTGTCACACCCCCAAACGGGGCCTAGATGGAAACACGTGTCTAGGAGCGTGATGTCATAGTATTCATCACACAAGATACAAAGAACGACCTCTAAGGGTACGTTTAAAAATCCAACATCGTTGCATTAAATAAAATAGTTAAAGGTTTACATAAGTTCTAAGATAATATGCGGAAGCGAATAAAAGGTTTCAAAGTTTGACAACGATGTTAACATGGATAAATATCACTCTTGAAAATTGGTCCAATGCAAGGCAACACCGAAAAGCAAGTACAGACATCCACAGATAAGCACGTGAGAAAAACATGCTAAAACGTCAATATAAAGTTGGTGAATTCATAGGTTTTAATTTAGTATTAAAATTGGACCACAAGTTCACAGTACGTACGCGACAGTTATAACAGATACAACTTCACATAAAAAGTATTTACTGTTGCACTAAGCTCATGACACTAAGGCTCAATTCGATGCAGCACATTATATGCCAAACAAGATATTAATTGCCCTACAAGTATCTAACTAAGATAACCTAATAAAATCCGACATGGTATATATCCGTTTGTTCGTGTCTCTCGAATCTAGTAAGCGCTACTTACCCGGATACGGATAATTAGTCCCAATAGATATATTTACAACATTCGCGTTCACTCAACCGATCCTCCGGTCAAGAAATTAACGGTTTATGAAAGTTCGGGCATTAGTGGTCTATTCACAACTTAGGCAACACGTAATCAGGAAAAGGCAACGTAAAGTAACTATGTCCATAGTTTAAAAAGCTTATGTTTCTCACCTAAAATAGCTAAAGTAAAGATAGTAAAAAATGTGAGGCTTTAAACTCACACCTTTTGCAAATGGTGAGATTTTAAATTTCAATGATGAAGATTTAATACCAAAGTAGGGCTTCTTGAGACATAAATCAATGATGCGTATTAGAAAGACGAAAAGTATACGAAACTTGTACGAAACGTTTAAAAGAGAAAAAGTCATCCATGAGTGTTTGTGCTTTGACTTATTTAACAAAACATGACTAAATAAAAATTATAGAGTTTTCGTTAAGTTTTGGCGTTTAACCAAAAATTACTATTTTTAGTAAGTTTCTATTTTAGGAAAGTTTTTAGTTTCGCAACATTAATATCATCCCCTGTATTTGCTTAATCCATATTTCCTTAAGTGCACTAGAGAAATCTAAACGTTTAACTTACATGTCCATCTTGCTAATATTCACCAAACTTACTATTTTTAGTAACCTTAACGCTCTACCTAAAATATGTTAATGACGTCTTTAAATGATACTAATCAGTATATATATATATATATATATATATATATATATATATATATATATATATATATATATATATATATATATATATATATATATGTGTGTGTGTGTGTGTGTGTGTGTGTGTGTGTGTGTTACTATATGTTTCGCTAGTGTTTTAAAAGCTCAAAATATCTCAAAAGTGTCCGAAAACTCATTTTACTATTCACATCAGCATCTATGTAATTTATTTGCCCAAAAATGTTTCATGTTTCATTTGGCTATAACTTGACCGCTTTAAGTCCGATTTTAGTGTATAATATATGAAAAACTATCTACTCGAAACGAGTTCTCCAAAAACTACTTTTACGCCTAATGAATACATTCCTAAGTTGACCAAAACCTCAAAACAATTTCGGATCAGCAACTATGTATTTCACAAACGCTTTTAAAAATCACACCAAACTTCACAATAGTGCCTAATCTAGCCTAATCTCAATTCACAACTAATCCACAACCAAACCACACCTAAAACTAACCTAATCTCTTCACTTCTATTGTTGCAACTCACCTCACCAAGATAATAAAGTCATAAATATGTTACTTTCATTTTTATAAAAGAGGACAAGATATTATTTCATTTCTTTTTGAAAAATCAACACAAGCGCTATAGGAATCATAGATCTATGCAAGAACATAAACATATGTAGAATGAAAGTAGAAATAAAAGTATAAGTTTCAAGATAAGCTTACAAATATGAAGAACTAGCTTAAGAAAACACAAGAATGAAGATGAAAGACTTGGATCTTGAAAAACCCCAAAGAATAACCAAACCCTAATTTGTAGATCTTGAAATAAACCCTTATATCAATGAACCAATGCTTCAAACCACCTTATAACACCTTAGAAATGAACCTAGTATGCTTGGATTATGCAAGAAATCAAAGATAACCGAACCCTATAAGGGGTGTTTGTTGGCCGTGAGCTAGGAGAGGAGGAAAGAGAGATGTAAAGATTTTGATGAGGCTTGGAAATGAATATGTAACCCTAGGGTGTGTATATGTTGGTTTTTATTGGAAATTATTAGGTTTAGTGTTTTTATTATAGTGTACATGTGACCAACACACACCAAAGGTGTGTGTGTCCTTAGGTTCGGCCGAAACTAGGCCAAGAGAGGGAACCAAAACATTTTTGTTAACCATGGTCCAAGTCTTATGTCATGTTTTGGTCAAATAGTGTACATGTGATCAAGCATCACATGCATAAGTCAAATGGTGTTATTTGTGCATGAATGGGACTTGCTCATATGTCACTTTCTTATCTTCCATGCACACATGGGTGGATTTTTCAAAATAAGATGCCATTTAATTAATTTCAAAGCTTATGGTTTATTTGATTTGGGTTTAGGCGTCCTAATTTAAATAGGGGGAAATAAGAACGAAATTTTTTGACTTATGATCATGAGATGGACGATAACTAAAGTTTACACGAAGAGATTTTGAGTTTCCACGGTTTCGTTAGGTCAAAAACACGAAAAACGTAATTTAAACGTTAAAGCATAAAAATAAATACCAAGAGTGATCGTAAACTACAAAACACTCAGAAAAGATAAAATAACTCATATAATATCTAAACTAATCAAAATCCGAAGTCGGAACGCGTCCGATGACGTTTTTCAGATTTACGCGGGTTAACTTCCCGGTAAATCGCCAGATTCAAATGTAACGTATAAAAGTCAAAATAATGATCAGAAAAGTTTAAAATATTGACCTGGAATTTACGGGGTGTGACAAATATCCGTACTAATATTTTACGAACAAATAATGCTTAAAGAGTGAGTAGATATATCCGTACCTTAAGATTTTCTCAAAGCCTCAATTTAAAACTCAACTTATTTCCTCGGCATATGATCTACACATAATAACCAACTACTAATCAATATATCCGTGTGTTGTCTGATTAATCGTTCTTCGCTTTCAGTTAACATGCTTTGCTAAATTTATATGTGTTTACTTATAATTGCATGAAACTTAGTTGTTAATCTCTTTTATTATTGCTTCTTGTTAGTGGTGTGCGCGTTAGGCTTTATAAAACTAGCTATTTGATCTTCATATTATAGCATAGATGTCTAGGGAAACGTGATTAGGTTAGAGGATACATGTGATTAGATCTTCATATCTAGATCACCTTGGGGTGGATTCCGAATTAATTATTTATTGCGCGTGAATTTATTATTGGACGTGAGCGGTGTCTGCAGGTAACCACCGTCTAGATTGTCAGGTAGATAGTGGACTTGACCAACCCGCTGCTAAATTGGGGAATACTTACACATTACAACTAGACAATGGTGACGTGGTCTATAAATCATATAACTAATTTTGTTTCCCGTAGTTTTTAAGATCCCTATTTCCTATATTTGTTTCCCGTAGATTAAATTAGATTTTATTTAATTAATTTTAGTTGTAATTATATCAGTGTTCATATCATATATTCTCCATCAGTCAATTTCTCTTCAAACCAGGATAAATTTCAATTGCAGCCTCGTTGGGACATACGACCCGGGAATATCTCTTCCGGAATCTTTTTATCATTGATTTGATTCTTATATATTTTATCTCTTTGTGTAGATTTTGACCTTTTCCCTTGGTTAAGGGCATTCGGTCAGGATCTGCATTTGAGTTGTATTATATATACGTACTATTTTGCGAATCACCCGCCGCATCAGGAACCCAAGAAACATAGAAACCAATGGGTTTTGTATGTTTCATAAACGGGATGACCAATCGCAGCAAGTTGGTCACAAAGAGCTTTGAACTTGCGACGATAATCTAAAACTGAAGAAGAACCCTTCTTTTTTGCCAGAGCAAATCACGAAGAGTATTCATACGTTCAACAGACTCATGACTGCTACTTCTAAGGCACACCAAACATCTCGAAATCTCGTACATGGCTTCTTTAGAGAGAAAAGATTGAATAATAATGAGGGCTCGTTGGTTACACTCATGCTAGATCACATATGTAGGGTTCCTAGAGGAGGACTCATCAGAAACGATGGTGGGTTCGTAGATCCATCAATATAACACATAAGTTTTTTATATGCTAGAAGAGGAAGAACTTGGTTTCGCCATCGTAAATAATTAGTAGAAGAGAGTTTGATGGTGAGCATATGAAGAATAGTGATGAAAGAGAGAGAGAGATAGAGGCATAAGAAGAGTCGTCGGGCCATGGTGGTGGAAGATAAAAAAGACCGTATTAGATACCATATAACTAGTACGGATGGCAAAAAAAACCCGAACCCGGTAGGGAAATCCAAAATCCAAAGTTTTTAGGGCGGGGCACGGCATGCTTATCGGGTCATGGGGCAGGTTTCGGTGCATTAACAAAGATTTTTATCGGGTTCGGGGCGGGGACGAGGCATAACAACCCCAACCCGCCCCGCCCGAAACTATATATATACACAAATCTATTATATTCATATGTTTTTATATTAGTATTTACGTAATAAAAATAATATTATCGAGTTTTTTTTGTAGTTTTGTATCTTTGCATATCGCAAATTGTGATTAGAAAACTTTTTTTGTGATATTTTGAAAAGAATTGCTTTTTTTAAGCGTGATTTACCTTTAATCGTTGAAAACTTATTAAGGCTAGTAATCAATATATTAATAGTGGGTTCTTAATTCTTTACATTGGTAAAATATGATGTAAAAATAATAATAAATGGGGAGCTACGTGTATTTGGTGGGTCATTGCGCCCGAAAAGACGCCCCTATAAGATCCCCAACGGGGATCGAAGCGGGTTTGGGGGAGCACATTGCCCCAATGAAGCACCCTGATAAGATCCTAAATGGAGATCGGGGCGGGTTTGGGGTATAGTTTGCTAATCGGGTTTGGTAATAAAGGGTGATTGCCGTGCTCAAAACCCGCCCCATTGCCATTTTTACATATAAGGGTTTGATAAATTTCATCTTAATATGTGAGATGTATATTGATGTATATATAAAACAACTTTACAAAAAGATATATATGTACAAATATTAAAGGAAAAAGATCCTCTCATATTCAAATGAACATGAGAGATCCTTATCCAATATTAAACTCTCTATTTTATGTGATCATGCATGCTCGAGCATTTCCAAAGCGAACAACAATAACCACACTCGTGAAAGTCTTTTCACACACGTCTTGTTTCATTCATCTGATTAATTAATATAGAGTACCATTGAGCTTCACTTTATTCATATTGTCATAATATAAGCTATACTTAAAAGGGGTTTATTTCTCACAAAAGGTTCCTTCAATTCGAAGGACAATTTTAACTCATAATTCATTTTGAACCCGGTGGAATCTTTTCTCAAAAACTGCAACTCATCCAATGTTTTGCTGTTTCCTATATATGAACCAGAAAAAAGTTATTTCTAATCCGGACATGAAGAAGGCAAGCTATAAGATATGTATATGATTTTTGTGATCGTGCATGCTCGAGCATTTCCAAACTCAAAACAACAATAACCTCGCTTTATGTTTTTTCTAAACCCCCCCTCATGTTAGAAAGCAGATAACGAGAAATTGTTTGCATCCTTCATCCGTATGTATGTTATTTTCTAATGTCTGCTAATGGAGGATGTGTATGGCCCAACTTATCTCACATATATGTATAACAAGCAGGATTACGCGCGCGTTGCCGCGGGAAGTTAATTTTTCGTGCGTTGTTGCGGGACATTAGTTTTTTTTTAATTGTGTGCGGGTTAATTTTTTCGGTCTTATGTTTAATAGTTTGTTTTTTTCTTATATGAGCTTATGTGTTGGGCTGCATGTTTAAATGTTTTTTTTTGTCTATACGGTTTTTTTTTTCTAATATAATTTTATGGGATTACGTGTGCGTTAAATGACAATCGCGTGTTATTGCAGGACATTTTTTAATTGTATTTTTTGCGAGTTTATTTTTTCGGTCTCATGTTTAATAGTGCGGGTTTATTTTTTAGGTATTATGTTTAATAGTTTGTTTTTTTTCCTTATATGAGTCTATGTCCCGCGCGTTGTTGCGGGCAGTTAAAATTTTATTTTTATTTTTATATTAATTTTTGTTTTCGCGAATTTATTTTTTCGGTCTCATGTTTCATAGTTTCTTTTTTTTATTTATGTGTTGGGCCTCATGTTTTTTCGCGGGTATTTTTTTATCTGAATAAATCAGTAATTTTGTAATAATTTTTTTTCCTTCTACTTTGTGCTTACGAATTTAAAAAAAAAAGGGTACTGTGGCACTGTTACGAATTTAAAAAGGAAAAAAAAGACCACTTGGGCTGGCCCAAAGTGGGAGCCCGGTAGTGTAGCACTGTCAAAACGACAGTGTATAAGCTGGTAATTGAGTATAATATAATATATTATAATATCTTGTTTAATAGTGCGGGTTTATTTTTTTGGTATCATGTTTAATAGTTTGTTTTTTTTCTCTTATATGAGTTTATGTCCCGCGCGTTGTTGCGGGGCGTTAATTTTTTTTTTTTCGCGAATTTTTTTTTCCGGTCTCATGTTTAATAGTTTTTTTTTATTTATGTGTTGGGCCTCATGTTTTTTCATGGTATTTTTTTATCTGAATAAATCAGTAATTTTGTAATAAATTTTTTCCTCCTACTTTGTGCTTACGAATTAAAAAAAAACCCGGTACAGTAGCAGTGTTACGAATTAAAAAAAAACACTTGGGCTGACCTAAAGTGGGAGCCCGATACTGTAGCTGGCCCAAATGGGAGCCCGGTACTGTAGCACTGTCAAAACTACAGTGCATAAGTTGAGGAATGAATATTATATAATATGAAATTTAACAAACAACAAAAATGAATTTTAAAGTTTACTGTAACCGTTACTCTCGTTTGTCACACGCTATTTTTTTTACTATTGAATACCCCATGCACCTAATAAACATAACTAAGCGAAACTATGTTGTTTTCTAGAGGATGTTGATGCAAACCAACCCTATGTTGTTTTCTAGAGGATGTTGATGCAAACCAACCCTTTGTTGCACAACCTGTTCAAGAATCTGTTCTGGATGCTCGACTAGATGTCTTACGAAATCAAACAGATGAACTTGATTCAGGCCATGTTCAATCTTTTCCTCATGATGGCGGTGGTATCCATCCTGCTAACGATGGTCGTGGTGAAGAGGAGCAAAATAATGACCAAGTTGTTCATGATGTTGCTATGCGGGAAGGTCGAGGTCAAAATGATGATCAAGGTGTTTCCCCACGTCCTTCTGTTCCCTAAACCGGAGGTGAAAAGACTGTTTCTACCGGAGAAAGTATTTTTCTTCCTTATTATTGTTGTGTTCTCTTATTGTTATTATTATATATTGTTTTTTTATATTTGTCTTCTTTTTGCAGGTTCCGCTAGGAATTTTGGTGAGTTGCCCTTTACTCCTGTATGGGGACTTACTGATTCTGACCGCATGGTGAAGTTTCGTCAGTGTCGTGATATGATGTCCAACATCTTTACACCTGCCGATCTTGCGTTTTTTAACGAAGGTATGGATGATCGTGAAGCTGTTAGGCGGTCTTGGAAGCTTCTGTGTCAGTCTTCCCAACAGCAGGCCAACATGTTGCTTCGTTTCGAAAGGCTTTACGATGAGAGTGACAAGGTTCAAGAGTCTTGTGAACTTGCTCAGAGTAAGTATGCCGGTTGCAAGAAGAAATTGGCCGACCTCCAGGTGGCTTTTGATGCTAAAGTTTCCGATTATGGCCAGCTTTCACATGATTATGAGGACGCTTTGCGTAGGGAAGAAGCTTTGAAGGTTAAGGTTGCTGAGTTGGAAGCGGGGAAGAAAAGTTCTGATGAGTTGGTTATTTCTCAGGCTGAACATATCAAAAGTTTGGAGGTTGCTTTGAAGGAGTCTGAGGCTGGTGTCGAGCAATTGAGATCCGATAGGGAGAAGTTTGCGGTGGCCGCTGGGCAAGGTGAGGCGATCCGTAAACGTCTTGTCACTGAATATTTTCCTACCTTTGTTCAAAGACTTCTCCAGAGCAACGAATATAAGGAGTCGGTGGGTGAAGTCTTAAGTTTGGCTGTGGGAAAAGGTTTTATTGATGGTATTTCTCTGGGCCGGACGAAAGCAGATGTGGATGCTTTGCTTAAGGCTAGCCCTGGTGTCAACCCTGCGTCTTCTGATCTTTTTATGGGTGAATATTTGAAGCTGTTCGAGATGCATTATCCTTACGTGGATAAGGTGACACGTGCCTACTTTCTTGATCCTTCCGAACTCCAGAACGTTATGCCGGATGGGACTGGTCCCACCCCTGGCGGTGGACCTCGCCCCTCTCCAACGGCACATAGTTAGTTTGTTAACATTTTAGGTTTGCGTTTTCTAAACATGTTAGCTTGTAATATTTTTTTTGTTATGTATCTATGACAGATGTGTCATCGGCCTTTGTGTTGGGGCTATTTTTTGGTTATGTATGTATGACAGATGTGTCATCAGCTTTTGTGTTGGGGCTATTTTTGCAATCTAAGCCGTTGAGCACATAATTCATCTTTTTCTCCCTGTTTTGTTTTGTGTGTTACTCCTTGAATATAGACATTAATCACTTATCACCAAGGGGATTGGCAACTTGTTGAGATTACATAATTTTTATCCGTTTTGCTAGGCATTGACTACGAGTTGTGTACCATTCGGAGGTAGCGAACCGTCCGTCGAGTCATTTTTGATTGTTTACCTAGATTGCTAGGCATTGATTACGAGTCACATAGTGGGTTTCGAATCACATTTTATTTGCCTAGACTTTTGGACATTGACCACAAATAAGTTGGTTGATGGTATCCAACTGATATTTGGGTCACATAGTAATTTGTCCGTTTAGACATTGACTACGCCTATACCGGTTGGTGATATCCGGTTGACATCCGAGTCACTTAATAATTTGTCTATGTAGCAAACACCGACTACAAGATCAATTGGGGGTGATCAGTCCCCTACCGGAGTCATTATTTATTTATGTTTTTACGTTTTGTACACATCATGTTTCTTGGAAAATTGCCCTCCCTTAACGTGGGGAATATGCCTTGCTTACTCATTAATCATTGTTTTGGAACATTACATCTGACGATTACAAAGTTAAAACTACCTTGCATAAGTAATATTAGCTTTTACAAATAACATCTTCGCAAATTGATAGCATGCTAGGTACAGGGCACCTCCCTGCCTTCCATAGTTTGCAATTTATATGAACCATTGCCATATGCCTCTATTACCAAGTATGGGTCTTCCCATTTTGGTCTCAACTTCCCTAAGTCTTCCACACGGCTTGCTTCGTTCCTTCGGTATACGTATTCTCCTACCTTGAAGGCCATTGGGCGTACCCGTTTGTTGTAATATTGTTCTACTTTCATTTTGTACCTAGCTTCTTTTATGGCCGTTGCTTCTCTTTTTTCAGTTAACAAATCTAGGTTTAACCTTATTTCTTCTTCATTGTCTTTTCCATCTTTGATCATCATTGTGCGGTGTGTTGGCATACCGACCTCTGTTGGTATGACTGCCTCTCTTCCGAAAGTTAGGTTGTATGGGGTTTCTCCATTGCTTGTTTTCAACGAGGTTTTATGTGCCCATAGGACGTTGGGTAATTCATCTACCCAACCTTTTCTTTCTCTTCCCAAGCGCGTTTTTATGCCTTCCATGAGACTCCGGTTTGCCCTTTCTACTAGGCCGTTTCCTGAGGGTGTGCAACTGCAGTGTTTATCTGCGTTATGTTTAACCTTTCACACCATCCCTTGAATGGATCGTTCACGAAGTTTGTTCCATTGTCGGTGGTGATTATTTTTGGTAGTCCAAACCTACAAACGATGTTGTCCCAAACGAATTTTTTTACTTCTTTTTCAGTCGTTCTTGCCAGCGGATTTGCTTCGATCCATTTTGTGAAGTAGTCTATTGCTACTATTACATACTTCACTTTCCCTGGCGCTTCTGGTAGTGGTCCTAGTACATCCATCCCCCATTGGTAAAATGGCCAAGGTGTCATGATTGACGTCATGAGTGTTTTGGGCATTTTTAGAACCGGGGCATGGATTTGACACGAATCATACTTGCGTATCTCTTCTTTTGCATATCTGTGCATTGTTGGCCAATAATATCCCTGCCGGATTGCCTGTGCCACTACTAATCTTGGTTTCATGTGCATACTGCATGCGCCCATATGGATTTCCCTTATAACATAATTAGCTTGGAGAGGGCCTACACATCAAAGCATCGGCATTAGATATGACCTTTTGAATAAAACTCCTTCTTCCATTACATACTGGTTTATCTTCATCCTTAGTGCCCTAGCTTCTCTTTCATCCTCCGGCCATATTCCTTCTTCTAGGCATCTTATGATGGGAGACATCCAGTTTTCCCCTTCCTCCTCTACAATTGCGTTTATTTCTCCACAATCCATTGATGGTGTATCCAATGTTTCTACTAAGATTTCTTTTGTTAGATGATTGAATGCCACTGAAGCTAGCTTACTTAGCACATCGGCTTTTTGGTTCTGGCTTCTGGGTATGTTTTTTATCCTGAAACTTTTGAAACACTTGATGTATTCTTTGGCTGTAGTGAGGTATCGTATCATGTTTTCTTTACAAGCTACATAGTCTCCATTTATCTGGCTGGCTACTAGCTTGGAGTCCACTTTTACTGATAATGCTTGTACCCCCATTTTCTTTGCTATTCTCAACCCCGCTAATAGTGCTTCATATTCCGCCTGGTTGTTAGTGCTGTCGAAGGTTAACCTTAGAGCATAGGTGTATTCCGTCTTTGTTGGGCTTATGAGTACAAGTCCTGCACCGGATCCTTTTGAGCTGGATGCCCCATCTGTGAAGAGCGTCCATTCTTCTTGGCGGTCCTTCTTGTCTTCTTTTGTGTATGTTGTTTCTATCGGTGCCAAGGTGTCGCTGCCTACTGGTATTTCATTGAGGAAATCTGCCAGTACCTGCCCTTTGATCGAATTGCGTGGTTCGTATGTGATTTTATATGCTCCCAATTCTACCGCATATTGTGCCAAGCGACCCGACGTTTCCGCTCTTCCCAGAATCTGCTTGATTGGCTGGTCCGTGATGACCGTAATTGGATGGGCCTCGAAATATCTTCTCAACCTTCTTGATGCATTTCTGAGCGCCAGTGCTAACTTTTCCAATGGGGCATAGTTCTTTTCTGCGTCGTGAAGGACTTTGCTCACATAGCGAATTGGGTGTTGTCTACCATTTCGCTCGGTCATTAGCACCGCACTCACAGCCTTGTCAGATGCCGCTAGGTAGACGTACAAAATTTCTTCTAGAATCGGTGTTGTCATGGTTGGCAGATTTAATATGGTTTTCTTTAATTCTTGGAAAGCTTTTTCTGCCTCTTTGGTCCACCTGTAATCTTCCTTGTTTTCTTTGGTGATATTTTTCAATGTTTCGAAGAAAGGCAATGATTTTTCGGCCGACCGGGCTAGGAACCGGTTTAGTGCTGCTAGTTTTCCAGCTAGGCTTTGCATTTCCTGGATTTGCTCGAATACCTTCTGAAGTGACCATATAGCCTAAGAATTTTCCTTCTTCTACACCGAATGAGCATTTCTTCGGGTT
>BQNB010114344.1:6178-21771 GCA_026074375.1 Tanacetum coccineum
AATATGGAAGATGATTAATTATTGGGTTTTACTTTGGTGCATTCTATCATTAGAATGATATTAGTACTATAGCAAGAACTATAAGAGATATATAGAAAGATGTGTGAAATCTGCCCTTCCAAGCTCATGTGATCATCCCTTTTATAGGAAACTGGCTATAGTACAATGTGTACCAAGTTGATGATACTTAATCAATAAGGATTGTGTGCAAGTTGATAACTACTTGTTGCTAGTTGTAGATATGAAAGAATATATGAAATGATTTTATATCTTTATGAAGTATATATGGAAAGATTTCATATCTTATGACTTATACGGAAGTACGCATATGTATCACCTTGTTATGCATTGTGTTCAATCTTATCTGTTGATTATCAACCTTACTTGAGTAGGTGTTGCAACTTGCATCTCCATTTATAGTACTAAAAAGGGGTAACCTCATCAAGCCCCCCACTTCATAAAGCGTAAAATCACGGGTCTAGATCACAGACTTTGTTGCATAGCCTAGGCACCGTGATCATGTCCCAATGCGACTAACATCATTTATGAATGTGGGTGAATTCGTGATGGGGGCGACTAGTAGTATTTTGTTGGAGGTGATTTAAATGAAATAACTACTCGGGTGGCGATTCCCTGCTGGTAACTCACACTATGTGCGTGGTTTTACGCCACTATGTGGAACCGAGTAATCTTTAAGAAAAGACACGATTCGTAAGAATTTTAATCCTACTCTTCGTTACTATATCACATATAGTAATGTTATCAATAGAATATTATTCCCATGCCTATTATACTATTTTTATCATAGCAAATAGGGAAAGGTAAGAAGAGAGAGAGTTAGAATAGTTGAGAGATACTGAGATGAGATGAGAAGTGTGTGAGTGAGAGTGTGACTTTTCCCTTAGACACATACTCTATTTATAGGAAGTGAGAAATGCTTTGTTCAATATATGATGACTAGCTGCTGAGTCGATATATTCTTTTCTTAACCATGTGATATATTCCCCATGTGATCTTTGATATCTTTCTATCTGATCTTTTCTTTTTACATTTTCATTTCATAAATATATTTATACTTATGGGTATTTTATTACATGAGTCTTTTGGTACCTTATTTCATAGTAGCAGGTAGCAATATATTTATATTGTTTCATGGGTCATATTTTATCCCCATTTCATTGGGTACCCTATCAAGTCCCCCAATTCATATGGGTGAATCTAATGTTACTCATGTGAATTATACCGTAGTTAAATGTTTGCCAAAAAAATGTCGATTGCTTTCATAGAGTAAAAACTCAGTAGTTTGAAACCTTTTGTCCTATATTTATTAAGTAATACCTTATGTGGGTAAGTGTTTACTTGTTTCAGGTAATTTGATACTTTCTTCATGCATGCATGAATTTTTTGTGATAATGACGTGCCAAGTTTATGCGTGACGTGTTCTCATTTGATCTACTTCACTTTTTAACTCGCCACGTTGTCTTTATATTTGACACAACAAAATTTACACTCGACACAACAGCCTATAGGAGTAGGTCTAATCATGAGTTTCATTTCTATATATGGTCCTACTCCTTAACTCTTTTTCTTTTCACTGTTGTCTGCTAACTTCATTTCTTTGTCATGGAGCAGGTATTTTTATATATTAGTAATTTTATGTATAGTATTAGCATTACTACTTTTGATATAAAAACTATCTCGGATCCTACTCTTCAGGGTGCATCTAGTAGTGATGTTATTCGGGGTTCTGGGTTGCAAGATGACCAAGCCGCGGGAGTGTATGCGACCGGGGTCCTTCATTCCTGGAACGAGGGGCTCCACGAGACATCGTTGTGTACCAGTTAGTGTTTTGAAAATATAATAAGATTTCATTTGATGCATGTCATCATATCTTTATACGTGATTATTATTGCAGATGTAGGTGAGATGACATTCCTTCTGAAAGATACAACGGAGATGACCTTAGAGACCAAAAAATTTCCTTTTGTTGGTGATTCTTTCGGCCAGCCCCCCGATGTTTGCGGTTTGGACGATTATGTTACGATGGACGAACTGTCCGCCGAAGGACAATATGTTGGCTCCTCTAGGACTCAAGGCGTAGGTGTGGGGGTTAGTCGTTCGTGTAAGAAATGGCGTACTATTCGTTCTTCTCGCTTTGCTGGTGTTGGTAATGTGTCGGGTGGGAATGACCAGCCCGCGTTTGCTAGTGCCGGTGTTTCTGGTGGCACCACCTATAATTCTGCTGAAGGAACTGCTGCACCCTTATGGCTTGAGGCTCGCTATGAGTCGTTGTTGGTTGCGTACTAGGACTTGCAGGCTCAAGTTGCTACCTTACACAAGTAGAGGAATGATGCTGAGCTGAAAAGTAACGAGTTTCTAGGAATGGTTCTTCATAGGGATGGAAATATCAAGTTGTTCACGAGGGAGTTCGAACGTGTTTCGTAGGACAAAGGTGAGCTCCAGAAGCAGGTTCTTTCGCTCGAACGTGAAGTGATCCGAGCCCGTATGGGTACTCGTTAGATGTTAAGGTGTTTGTAAGGAAATGGGTGATGTATATAGTAGTTTCCTCCTCTCCTTTAGATCTCATATTTTGTTTTGCAGCTCAAATGTGAAGAGTGTGGATAGTAGTAAGCATTATGCTCATGTTTGTTTGACTCCTGTGTGTACTATTAAACTAAATGAAAAAAAAATATAACTATGTAAGCTATTTGTATATGCGCATGTTTAATTTGCTCATATGCTGGTGTATTTATTTGATTTATTAAGTATCATGAATATGATCAACTTGATGTCACTATAACTCATATAAGACATAGGCCTTTTATTTTGCTCCCTAGCAACTTGTTTCTTATTTATCATATCAGTTGGATTCCCAACCTAGGTTAAAAGAGTGGCCAAGAAATGTTTAATTAAATACTAGTATCGTTAGAAAACACACCTTTGTAGTGCTAGCCATTAAATTTAATTATCTTGGCCAAATCAATAGTATTATCTACAATTGATTAGTTTATTTTGATATCGTAGTGAAACGGACGTCATGTTGTTGTTGATGTATAGCAACTTTGATTCCTATTATTATTATTTAAGCAAGACCATTCGTGTCGATTGCTTCATGCCAACGTTGTTCTTCCTTTTTTTTGTTCGTAGGTGCACGTGCATACATTCGTAATGTATTTATTTGACTTATTCCTTTTAATGTCGGAATATCGATGCATCTTATTGGTTACTTATAGCCAAAGGATTCTCTTTATTAAGCCGAGAATTTTAAAACGAGCAATATTTACAGGCTCGCGATTACACGTAGTGTGTTCTTACTCATGGAACACTTTTTATTATATCCGCATAAGGAGCGTTTCTTCGTACTTTGTTACACAAGTGTAGAGAATGCGTTTGGTACGAACGCATTTCCATTATTTTGGCTTATAGATGGAATTTTCTTAGGTTGCTGATGTGCCACATTCGTGGTATGGGGTGTCCTTTCATGTCGGCTAACACGTACGTCCCCGTGCGTCTTGCGTCCACTATTTGGTAGGGTCCTTCCCAGTTTGGGTCTAACTTCCTCTGTCCTTCTTGCCTGCTTGCCTTGTTTTTTCTTAAGACAAAATCGCCTATCCGGAGTTGGTTGTGCCTAACTTTTTTGTTGTAATAGCTTTCCATTTGCCTTTTGTATCTTGCGTTTCATAATGAAGCCATTTCTCGTCGTTCTTCGAGAAAATCGAGATTAAGGCGTAGTTCGGTGTCATTCGTTGCTGGTTGGAAAGTGCTGACCTGGTAGGTTGGTAATCCTATTTCTGGGGGTAAAACAACTTCTTATCCATTAGCGTTTCTGAGTAACACCAGAAAAAACCAAACACAACCCCCTCCACAACACACAATACCACCCCAGAACCCCCCACCCTCACACCACAACACACCAAAACCGACCCCCACCCACCACAACCATAAACAACACTACCACCCCCATATCCTCAACTCACACCAAACCGACCACACACCCTCCCGCAACCACCCACACACTCCCCCCCACACCCCAACCGCCCCCCCACCCTATTTGTTATGAGTTTGACTACAACCACCAGATCCCATTTCCACCCCAACAACCACCAACCCTTGCCCCCAATACACTTCCCCACCCACTTCCGACCGCCCACCAACACCCCCTCCCACCCCTCCCCCCGTCCCGTTTCGGTCCTTACCACCCCACACTCTTTTACACGCCCCCTCCCCCACCCCCACAACCCCACCCCCCCCTCCACCCCACCCCTCCCCCCCAACGCCTGACCCTCCCCCCCGCCACTTCCCCCCGCCACTGGACCCGAAGTATACTCAAGAGCAACATCCCACTCCCAGCATCCCCTCAAGCCCCCCCCAACACCACCCCCTCCAGGCCTCTCCATGTCGAGGATAGAATTGGACTCCGTAGAGCAACTCTCAGCCCGTTACACCCCCCCCCCCCCTCCCCCCCACCACCCACCCCCCCCCCACACCCCGCCCCCACCACCCCCCCCCCACCCCCCCCCCCCCCCCCACCCACCCACCCCAACCCCCCACCCCTCCTGACCCCCCCCCCCCCCCCACCTCTCCCCCCCCCCCCCCCCCCCCACACTCCCCCACCCCCCGCCCCCCCACCCCCGTCCTACAGAACAGCCCCCCCACACCCCGCCCCCTACCCCACCCAACCCCCCCCCCCCCCCCCCACCCTCCCCCCCCCTACCCCGCACCCTCCCCCCCAACCCCCAACCTCCCCCTACCGGCCCCTGCCCCCCCCCCCCACCCCCACCCCCCCCTCCCCGCCACCCCCCCCCCACCCCCCCCACACTAGAAGGACGCCCCCCTTCCGACCCCCCCCCCACACCCCCACCGCCTACACCAACCCACCACCCACCTGACGCCCTGCCACCACCCCACCCCACCCCCTCTCCCTCACCACCTCACCTTCACCCGCACCCCTCTCCCCCACCCCCCCCCCACCCTCCTCACACCCCCCACCGCCCCCCCCCCCTCCCCCCCCCCACCCCCCCCCCACCCAGCCCACCCCCCCCCACCCTCCTCCCCCCCAAACCCCACCCCCCCCCCCCCACCCGCCCCCCCCCACCCCCCACCCCCCCCCCCACCCCCCCCCCCCCACCACCCCCCCCACCACCCCCCCCCCCCCCGCCCCTACCCCCGCCCCCCCCTCCCAACCCCCCCCCCCACTCTCTCCCCCCCCCCCCCCCCCAACCACCCCCCACCCGCCCTCCACCCCCCCCCCAACACATCCCCCCCCCCCCCCCCCCCCCCCCCCCCCCCCCACTCACCCCCACCCCCCCCACCCCCCCCCTCCCCCCCACCCCCACCACCCCCCCCACCCCCCCCCCTCCCCCGCCCAGTCCGCCCCTCCCGCCCCCCCCCCCCCCACCCCCCCCCCCCACCCCCCCCCCCCCCACCGCCTCCACCCCCCCTCCCCTCCCACCCCCCCCCCCCCCCCCCCCCCCCCTCCCCCCCCCCCCCCCACACCCCGCCCCCCTCCCCCCCCCCCTCCCCTCCCCCCTCCCCCCGCCACCCCACGCCCCCCCCCCCCCCCCCCCCCAATCCCCCCCCCCCCCCCCACCTCCCCACCCCCCCCCCCCCCCCCCCCCCCCCCCCCCACCCCCCCCCCCCCGCCCCCGCCACCCCCCCCCCCCCACCCCCCCCCCCCCCCCCCCGCCCCCACCCCCCCCCCTCCCCCCCACCCCCCACCCCCCCCCTCACCCTCCCCCCTACCCCCCCCCCCCCCCACCCCGCCCCCCACCTCCCCCTCCCCCAATCCCCACCCACCACCCCCCCCCCCCCCCCCCCCCTCCCACCCCCCCCACGCCACCCCACCGCCCCCCCCACCCCCCCACCCCCCACCCCTTCCCCCCCCCCCCACCCACCCCACCCCCCCCCCCCCCCCCGCCCCCACCCCACACCCCCCCACACCCCCCCCCGCCCACCCCCTTGCCTCCACGCACCCCTCACCCCCAGCCCCCCCCCCACCACCCCACCCCCCACCCCACGACCCCTCCCCACCCCATATAGTATAGGCATGATTTCCTCATGCCACCACCCAGCACACAACGCATCCAAAATGCCCACCAAAAGAGATTATCACGTTATTGAGACCAGACGATTGATGCTAAATTGCTGAAGATTCATAACGGTTTGATTTTGCAACAAAAGATCGTAAGTCGACACACCAGTATTTCGCTCCAATGCCCCGAGCCACCAAACCCATAGAAGTAATAACACAAGCCCTATATTGGGCGCGGGGGGCGCCGGGCGAGGGCGTTCTATTACACATCAAATGTATACACAAGTGTTTCGATAAAAGCCACAATAAAAAACCTTATTTCTATGACGAATGCCTGTAACTAGCTACTCTCAACACGAGATTTCAAAGTTATCAAACCCTTCTTTCTAATAGACGCGAAGAAGTCTAGATGCTTGTTTTAAGAATACACATTAATGATCTCTATTCGTAGATAATGTATATAGAGATGGCTACAGATATTTAAGCCACCCTTATGGAAGATACCCTTTGTGCCAAAATACATGCTTAAGAAAAAAAGTAGAAGTTAATGTATGTTGTTTTTTTTGATTTCTAATGTATTAAACATTCATGTTAATTGTAATAAAAGTAGACATAATAAATAAAAAGTTTGACTAAGTAAAGGTATATAGAGTTTATAATTTGAGACTATTCACGTAATCACCATGTTTCATGGTGAATTTGCCTAGTGTATACAAGATACCAAATAAAGACTCCATGTAGTATATACTGATAATTACATATATTTTATTTTACAACTTGAGCTCGTCAATGGTATCTCAATATTACCGCGTAGTATTGGCCTGGTGGGCGGGTCGAGTTATGGGTCAAAGTGGAAAGTTTTTATGGTGCTGATTAAGTTGGGTTGGTCGGGCTCATAAAATAGTTTTTACACTGTTTAAATGGTTGGATGAACACCTAAATGCCTTCTGTAGTTCTGTGTCATGTAGCCACTTTATCCTATCTGTGATGTGTCATTGCACGTATAACGCGACATCATACTAGACAATTAGAAATCCTATCATTTTTTTATTTTTTTTTATTTTTTTTTTTTGTTTTTTTTTTTCTTTTTTTTTTTTTTTTTTTTTTTTTTTATATTTTTTTTTTTTTATTTTTTTTTTTTTATTTTTTTTTTTTTTTTTTTTTATTTTTTTTTTTTTATTTATTATATTTTTAATTTTTTTTTTTTTTTTTTATTTTTTGGGGTGGGGTGGTATCTTGAAAAAGAGGTCACACCATGAAGCCATTTGCTCAACTCGTTGGTAAAACCATGCAAGTTGTCATTAGTTATGCTTGTTCTTCCAGTTATTACTTGCCCAACGGACTACTCAACTTAACAACCAGGTTGTCCATTGGACTCGTTGTGTCATTTGTATGGATGGATTTTGACTCTTTTTTAATAGTTAATTAGTTACCCACATGTGTAAATAAATGTTTGTAAGAAAATAATAAAATAAAAACAACATAATAGCAAAAAAAAATAAATTAGCACCATATAATCATATTTTAAGGCACTAAAGTTAGCGTTCAAATTCTGGGCCAGTTCCTCTCTTTCAATGAAGATGGAATATATATAATGTTGTACTAATTAAGCCTCAGGTATGTTAAACTTAAGGTTGGTTTCATTCACTCTGCACCGCGCACAGCGTTCTCGACTCCTCTCTCCAAAGCTATCTCTTCTCTAATAGATGTGCACACAGGTGAGTGGGGAAGGGTGCTTGGAAAAGTGCGCGTGAGGAATCATGGAGACCACAGACACAGCGAGCGATGAAATGAATCTGGTGATTTAGGCCTATAGGCGGGGGGGGGGGGGCGGCGACTCGGGATCAAGCGAGGGGAAGTGCGGAGGGGATCAAATCATCCCCCGGTCAGTTCATTCTGAGAGGCAGATGGCTATTGCTAGCAGCATCCGTCATTCACCATGAAGACATTGAACCTTCAATTGGTGGTATGTTGTTCTATTTATATTTGTTTGTTGCTGTATAAAAAAAGTTCACACTTTATTATGGATAAAGGATAAACTCATAAACAGGGTGCAGATCTTATTGCAGGAAGTTTAAAAATGGGTAAACACAAGCTCGCCCATCTGCTCCAGGTCTCGGGGTTGACTGTGGGTCAACTCCTGGTGACATTATGCCAACATTTTTTCAGGGATTATATCTCTCGCCTCAAATGGTTGGGGAAGCTTGCTGATTGCTGAAGGTATCATTTAGCAAATCCATATTTTGATTTGGTCTTGTTCTCATGGGTCATTTAAGTTGATTGTTTTCTGGTTTTATAGTAAACAGGGTCTTGCAGTGGATAAAGTTGATTCAACCACATCGTTACCTACGGCATATGGGCTCAATACCACCTCCCCATCTTGTTTCTCTTGATTTTAGGTAATCTGTTTTTGGATCAAATGTTCTGTTCTTCGTGTGGCATATTGCTCATTACCGTATTACTTGTTTGTTTCATTCTGTTTTTTTATCAGCGTAAAACCTGATTATGCATACTTTATGTCACTTTTAAGTTGAAACAGACACGATTGCTACTACTTGCTTCTACCTCACTATCACTCAGCATGCTTTATGGATGTTTAAATATGCTTTTTCAGAGCTATTTTTGTAAATTGAAGAGTCAAATTTGGTTAAAAAGTGATTGATAGGTAATTTTGGTTTTACTTTAAGAATTAGTATGGAACTGATTATCTAAAACAGCTTTTTTGACCTGTAAAAAATATGGTGATCACTATCTAGAAAGAGAATATGCTTATCTATAGATTGTAATCTGATTATCGAGACTTGAAATTTGAATAATTACGTGGTTACTTTTAAAAAGCTAATCCAACCACCCCATTAACACTGCTATATATAAGGTCTTCATCGACTAATTAGGCTTGTATCTATGGGCTCATCTTTGAGTTAAGTTTGCTAAACCAATGTGGCAATGCCTCATTCTTAACAGTGCTGCACATGATACAAAAGGCTCCTCAAAAAGTTTCCCATAGCATGAAACAAGGCATGTTGCAGAACACAAGGTATGCATCCATGGTTCCTAATTCCTCACAAACTTACAATGTGAAGTTTGCTCTTGTGTTTCTTGAATATAACCAACTTTATTTTTAGCGACTCATACGAGGGTGTTTTGCTATGTAGAATGTTGCTAGATGTGCTAGATTTAGTCCGGATGGAAGGTAACTTGCATCAACAAGTGTGGATACCTCGATCAAACTTTTTGAGGTAATGATTCTTAAGATTAAAATAGCTCCTATCGAAAACATAGTACAAGGTAGCAGAATGGGTTGATTGAGTAGCGGGTCAAAACGGGCTGGGTTCGGTTGACCCAAATCACGTTTTGTTTATATCTCTTTTAAACAAATGTATTATTAATAATTAATGTGATACATTTTATTTTTAAAAAATATCGTTTCAATAATAATGTATATTTCAGGATACACTCATGGCGTTTGGATCTGTTATTTCATTTTCGGCTTTCTTGTTATTACTTATACTAGTTCGACTAATTAAAAATAAAACATAACGTGAGTCGGCTCAATCATTAATGGGTAAAAAATGCCACCTCGAAGACTCAAATTACATGTGAACCATGTAATGTAGGAAAGATTCGCGTCAAGTGCAGTATCGAAACTTAAGCAAATTAGGCTGCCAGAAGGAAAGTTGGTCATGTTAGACCTCTTCTCGAATGTTTTTTGGACCATCAAGGTAAAATCTTAGGTGATTAATTTGTTTGCATCTCGTTAGTCAATAACTTTTTCCCTAATGTTAGAAAGCAGAATAATGTTAGATGTTTGGTTTGATTGTTAATAGATAGTAGTGATGACGTTAAACTCTCGTTTATACAGCTTTTGGTATGTCTTCAAGTGTGCATTTGCAAGTATCTTATCTCTAGGGATGGCAAAAGCACCCGAAACCGACGGGGAAAACCGAAACCCGAACCGGTTGGGTCGGGTTCGGGGGCGGGTTTGGATGCGGTTTTGGGTATTGATAAAAAAAAGTATTCGGGTACGGGTTCGGTGACGTGTTCTATAATAACCCGCGGCCCGATTACCCGCCCGATTACCCGACCTCGTTGCCATCCTCAGCTTATCTCTTTTGTACGTTGGTCCCTGGGTTTCTGTGGTGGTTAATTTTTGTCTTTTTTTCTATATAGTTATTATATGTTATATTTTTTATGTTGCAGACACATATCTTGGAGATCCGTAACATACCCGAGGTGACGAGACTGAAGAACGCAGTGGTAAGAAGTCAAAGTGGATCGACATTTTTGTGATGATTAGTGAAGAAATCATTCAACGGATGAATTTGATAGGTTATGCGGTGGCGTTTTGTTGTTTTGTGAATGAAGAGTCCATATGTTAGATTTGTGTTGCTTAGCATATTAATACATTTTAAAGTTTCATCCGTGTCAAAAAAAATGTATCAAGTTTTTTTTTATTATATTGCTCATTTTTTAGTGACCAACCAATTTTTGGTCTCTCGTGCACAAAGAAAAGTGACCATATATTCTGTCTCTAGTGGGTTTTAGTGGTTGGTATTTTACCCATGAGTGACCACTTATTTCATCAATAATTGACAATTGTAGTGACGACTATTTTGGTCTCTAAACTGAAGAAATAATGACGAATTATTCGTCACTCATGGTTTTGTAGTAGTCGTCACTTTAACCCGTGAGTGACCACTTTTTTCGTCACTAAACTGTGACGATTCTAGTTTCGTCTCCAAGTGAGTTAGTGACGGAGCTATAGTGACGACTGGTGACGATTTTAGTTTTGGTCACTATCAGGTTTAGTGACGAATTTTGATACTATTAGTGACGAAAGTTGTTCTGTCACTAAAGGTGGTTTTTCTTGTAGTGACAAGGAGAGAAATGACGCTGAGCTAAAAAGTCACGAGTTTCAAGGAATGGTCCTTCATAGGGATGGAAATATCAAGCTGTTCATGAGGGAGTTCGAACGCGTTTCGAAGGAAAGAGGTGAGCTTCAGAAGCAGGTTCTTTCGCTTGAACATGAAGTGGTCCGAGGCTGTAGAGGTACTCGTTAGAGAGTTTAAGGTGCTTGTAAGGAAACGACTTATGTATATAGTAATCTCCTCCCCTCCTTTAGATCCTATATTTTGGTGTTTTTGTATGAATGTTGGATGGAAGTCAGTAATACGTATTATGTTTCCTCTTTGTTACTACTGTTTGATAAAATAAGTCATAGATTTTACATGACATAAGTTTTGAAAAATATCATGTTGCTTATTTAGCAAATATTGCTTCATATAAGTGATGAGGTGAAATATGAAAAGTGCACTATACGTGGGAGTACATTGCATATTATTTTATGATTTCATCCTTTTCAAATGTATACCCCCGATTAGAGTAGTTTGTGGAAAGTATAAAAGAATTTTAGTGTCTGTAGTAGCTACTGAATTAATTAAGTGTATATTGGATGCTACTAAATTGTAGTGGGTTTTTTTAACTACTGTTAGGAGCTATACCTCTGTAGTGTTGCTGTAAATTATTTTGTAGTATTTGAGTATAGCAATTAGTGGGTACTCATAAAAACATGCGTTATAAAGTGTTTGGCAAAGTAGTAAGTATATATAAACTCTTTTTTTGATATTACAACACTAAAAAGCATGTGATGCAATACGTAAATAGATTATATGGCAACTTTGACTACCACCATTTTTAAGAGTATTTTAAGACCAAATGTACTGTACATGCACATGTTTGAGGTTGACGTCATTCGCACGTCGCACTCCTATTATTATTGTGCAAGCGAGATAATTTATGTCTATCGTCTCATGCCAACGTTGTTTTACATTCGTGTTTAGAGCATCTCTAATGAAAAAAAAATTTGATAGCTTTTTGCATTGATTGCATTTAATGCATATCACACTTAATGTATAAGAGTTTGAAGAAAGACTTGTAGTTTAACAAGTCTTTCTAAAAAGCTTTACAAAAAACTTTTATTGCAATGCTAAAAAATACTCTTAAAAGACTTGTTGGAAATAAGTAAAAATCTAGTAGAAGTTTTATGCCTTGGAGATGCTCTTAGTTGCACGTGTATACATTCTTAATGTATTTATCTTATTTATTCCTTTTAATGTCAGAATATCGATGCATCTTATCGGCTATTTATAACCAAATGATTCTCTTAATTAAGTAGATAATTTTAGGACGAGCAGTATTTATAGGCTCGTGATTACATGTAGTGCGCCTTTACTCATGGGGCGCTTTTTATTATATTTTTTATATCCACATAAAACAAAGAAGCGTTTCATTCGGTACTTCGTTACAAGCTTTCTTCGTACTTCGTTACACAAGTGTAAGAATACGTTGATACAACGCATTCCATTATTTTATCTATATAAAGGAATTTTCTTAAGGGGGGGGGGGTTGTTGATGTGCCACGTTCGCGGCATGGGGTGTCCTTTCATGTCGGCTAAAATGTATGTCCCCGTGCGTCTTGAGTCCACTATTTGGTAGCAGGGTCCTTCCCAGTTTGGGTCTAACTTCCTCTGTCCTTCTTGCCTGCTTGACTCTTTAATCTTAAGAAAAATCGCTAACGGAAGCTGGTTGTGCCTAACTTTTTGTTGTAAGTAGCCTTTCAATTTTGCCTTTGTATCTGTGTTTCGTAATGAGGCATTTCTCAACGTTTCATACGAGCAAAGTAAGGTAAAGCTTATTACGGTTGTCATTCGTATGTTGGTTGAAAAAGTGCTGTCCCGGAATGGGGGGGGGGGGGGGGGGGGGGGGGGGGTTGGAATCTTATTTCTGGTGGCAAACATCTTCTGACATACACGAAGACGATAGGCGTGCATCCAATTCCTGCGCGAGCTGTGTTTCGTATGCCTCATAGAACATTTAGCAATTCCTCGACCCACTGTCCTTTAGCTTTTCTGAGTCTTGTTTTTAAGCCTTGTAGGATCGTTCGGTTTGTTACCTCAGTTTGTCCGTTTACTTGTGGGTGGGCGACTAATGTGAATTTCTGCTTGATTTCTAGTTCCTCGCATCATTCTCGAAAAGGATTGTTTGCAAATTGCTTTCTGTTGTCGTTAATGATCAATCCTGGAATACCAAAATGACAAGCAATGTTACACCACACAAATTGTAGCACCTTGTGACAGGTTATGGTGGCTACAGGTTCAACTTCGGCCCACTTGGTGAAATAGTCTATAGCTACTATTAAGAACTTGACTAGACCGGGGGCCTCTGGGAATGGGCTAACTATGTCGATTCCCCACTGGTAAAAGGGCCAAGGGCTTGAGATGCTCGTCATTTCGCATTGCGGTTGGCGTATTGTCAACGCGTGTTGTTGACATTTGTGGCATGTTTCTACTACTCGCATTGCATCCTAATACATTGTAGGCCAATAATAACCGAGCCTTGATGCTTTCTGGGCGATGCTTCTTGGTCTAGTGTGCGCACCGCATGATCCTAAGTGTGCCTCACAGAGAACATAATCTGCCTGCACAGGTCCTACACACCGTAACCATGGTGTTAAGTACCCTTTTCTATAAAGTATGTTTTGCTTGATCGAGTATTATGGTGCCTTGATCCTTATCTTCTATGCTTTTACATGGTCTTCTAGGAGAGCTTCATTTGTTAGATAATTTATGATTGGGTCCATCCAGGTATCACCTACTTCTTCGATTGTGTTTATTGCTTTGACCTCAATACTTCAGCAAGAAACTACTTCCACCAAAACAATCTGTGTTAGGTGTGCGAATGAGGATGATGCTAGTTTACTTAACGCATCGGCGCGCTTGTTTTTTGACCTAGGGATTTGTGTTATTGTGAAGTTGTTAAAATGTCCTTACAGTTCTTAGACTTTTGCCAAATATCTCCTCATTATATCTTCCTTGGCTTCGTATAAACCTTTCACTTGGTTTGCTATCAAAAAGGAATCTGTGTATACTTCCAAACACTGAGCTTGCATCTGAATCACTTGCTCTAGTCCTGTCACTAAGGCTTTTTATTCAGCTTCGTTATTAGATGCTCTGAAGTTGAATCAAAGAGCATAGGTTACTTCCTGACCGTTTGGATCAGTCAAGATTAACCCGGCGCCCGATCCTTTAATACTAGAGGCACCATCGGTGAACATAATCCATGTGAAAGTACTCTTTCCAAGCGCGCTGATGATGTTTTCAGCCTGCAAGCCATTAACCGTAGAAGATTCTGCCAAGAAGTCTATAAGAATTTGTCCTTTTATAGCCGATCGAGGTTTGTATAGTATCATCGACGTAGATTTCAATGTTTTGACCTAATTGACTTGCGAACATGTTGTCCATTAACTGTGGATAGGTGGCTCTAGCGTTTTTCAGCCCGAATGACATCTTTTCATAGTAGAAGGTCCCATGCTCAGTGTGGAACGACGTCTTTTCTTTGTTTTCTCTAGCCTTGCGTATTTGATGGTAGCCTTTGTATGTATCTAGGAAATATTTCAGCTTGAATCCTTCTAATGACTCTACACTTTGGTCTATTTTGGGCAACGGGTAACTGTCTTTTGGGCAAGCCTTATTTATACTTGTGAAATCAATGCACATGCGCCACGTTCCGTCTATTTTCTTTACCATCACTGGATTGGATACCCATTTAGGGAAAAATACTGCTTTAAGGATTCTTTGTCCTTGCCTCTACCCAGTTTTTGACACCATCTGTTTCTTACATTGCTTTACTACTTCTTTTGTTATGCATCCTTTTTATCTGCCATCTCTAGGAACGTATTGGCGTTGTGCGAGTGAGTAAGCTTGTGCTCTGTCCATGCTCTCTGGTGAATTCCATCCATTCTGAGGCGTCCATGCTAAACATCCTTTGTTACAGTAAAAGGCTCGCAAAGCTTTTCCTTAAGTGTTTTCGAAAGATTAGCCGCAATCGTTATTGTTTGGTCCGAGTGCGCATCATTAATAACCACATGCTCCATGTCTTCTGTACATTTGGCTCTTTTTGGTTGGCACCTTTTTCGAGATATATGATTACAAATATTTGGCTAGAATTTTTCACCTTTTATGATGGCGATGCCTGCCTGAGTTTGTAATTTCACTAAGGCATGTAAGGTGGAAGCGACTACGCCGAGCTGCACCATTCCTGGATGGCCTAGGATGATGTTGTATGGCGACGGCGCCCTCATGATCATAAAGTCTACCATTACAGTCTTGCTAATGTGACCGCGGTAGTCGTATAGGGTTATTGGCAAGGTGATTAGCCCCAACGGCCATGATACTTGTCCGGTGAATCCCACTAGCGGGGTCGTAGGTGGTCGGATTGTCTTCTTTTCTTCTGCCAGGAGTTGTTCAAAACAGTGTTCATACATAATTTTCGTACAGCTTCCTTCATCAACATAGACCCTGTGGATATGCGTTGTTCCTATATCCGCCGTTATAATCAACGGGTCGTCACCGGTGCAATATTCTGGGACCGGGTCGTCTTCGGAGAATGTATTCTGGGAAACGATACCCTAGATTTTTTTGGGCTTGGGCCCGTGATTTGGATCATGTGTATCTCGTTTTTTGGCTTTGCATCAGCGCTCGCCTTTTTATTCCATTCTATTTGG
>BQNB010114345.1:3226-21771 GCA_026074375.1 Tanacetum coccineum
ATCGCATCCTCGTAACCCTCGGTGGGTGCTTCGAGCAATTGCGCCATAGTTCGATTATCGTCCATCGCGACTATGGGAGGATTATCAGGTTTCTTAAGATTGGATGATTCAACAGAAGTTTGTCGAACTTGTGGTTGTCGACGTCTACGGGCTTGAGAACGAGTGCGCATGCACAAAATAGAAATATAAAAAGAAAATTTACACTAATTTTTTTTTTTGGTTTTTTAATGATTTATTCACAATTGATTTTACCGGACAATGAGATAAGACAACTTAAACCAAATAATCTACTTACTTCACGGTAACTCTCAAAAAGGTAATAGCGCGAAGCTTATTTCTCCTTTCGGGTCGTAGTTCCTCGGAACAACCCTCCTTATACCCACTTTATAGTTTGTTTAACTTTTCAAGGTGAGCCGTACGTCGTAAGAGACACAAATGACAAGTTTTTAAATCTTTTGTTCGAGTTGGGAACCAACAAGTTCACCGGAACTTATTATGATAATACCTCAGTTGAGAATATTATATTTTGGTATTTTACCAATTTGTGAATTTTATTTTCTTTTTTATGGACAATGTTTTTAGATTTTTGATTTTTTTTTTTTTTTTTTTGAATTTTTAAATGATAATTATACTAAAAAGAAATGAAAAATATTTTTGTACTTTTTTTATATTTTTATAATAAAAGAAAATATTCACAATTTCAAAAACAGATGGTCAAACGTAACGATAAACGTTTGCACAGCCTCCCCGGCAGCGGCGCCAAAAATTGATCCGCTCTGACTACACCTTAAAATATATATATAGTGTCAAAAAACCGACAAACAATGAACCGATAGTAGTATATATTTTTCCTGTTCGTAATATCCCCAACTAGTCTTTAATGTTAAAACGTACTATCGAAATATTTGAGTTTCTAATTAATTAATTTTTTGTTAATTATAAATACAAATTAAACCCAAACTTACAAAATAAAATAAAAACTAAAAAAATACTTAAAAATTAAACTATAAAACTAAACCATCAATAACCCACCTTTTTCCCCACCCCAAAACCCACACCACTTCCAAATAACCAACACCCCACAACTTTAACCCCCACCCCTCAATCCCCTCAATCTCCTTCTAACTTAAAAAATTTTTTTAATTTATCCCTTTTTTTTTTTCCCCTTTTTCCCCACTTTTTCCCCCCCCCCCCCCTACGGAGGGGCCCCCTTGCCCCAAAAACGAGTAAAAACAAAAACCCGTACCCGGACCCGTGCTTTAAAAGAGAGAAAGTTATAAAAATGACCCTACGAAAAATTTTATATTTTTCCTACAAACTAGATGACAAAAGAAAATTTTCTAAAAAAGCAAAATATTTTTTTGATGATTTTTGTATTTATTATGAATTAAATAAACTTTTATCTAAATTAAATTATAAAAAATATCAAACGTTTACAAAAAATTCTGAAAAATTTACACAAAACACTTTACACTCTAATGGTCCTACGAAAAATAAGAAACAAAAATAAGCTACCTAAATAAGCCCGAAAATAAGCTTAACAGCTTTATAAGCTTATGTGCTCAAAATGGGTATAAAGGTTAATGCCCTTGAGTCTTTAACGAAAAAGACCCAAGGGCGCAGTGGTAAGTGTGTTAGTGAAAGGGGGTTTGTATCGAGAGGTCCCGGGTTCGAGTCTTGCTCACCCGGCCTCTTGTCTTTCCCCTTTTTTTTATTTTTCGAAAAGTCCAGGGTAGGAAATGTAAGAAGTGAAACTAAAGGGTAGGCGGGTAAACTATGGTGAATTTACACCATAGTGCAAACGGGTACCCCTGAACTTTGGAAAAATACACAATAGACCCTACGATTCAAGCTTATTTTTGGCTTATTTAAAAAATTGAGAATTAGCAAAAACTTAAAACTACAAACTTATAAAAGAGCTTAATCTTTACAGCTTTAATGAAAGCACTTTGGGCTTTTGACAAAAGAATAAGCTAGAAAATAAGCTTATTTTGGACAGCAACTAAGAACTAAAATTTGACTAAATAATTTAGACAAATAAGCTAGGAAAAGGTAAACAAGCACAAAAACTAAGTATACTACCCTAAAAAGCTTACTAGGAAACAAAATGAGCTTATAAAATAAGCTGAATAAGCCAAAAAAGAGCTTAATACTCTCAACAGTACTAACTAAAGAGTTAGTACTGTTGGTGAATAATTTGAGCTAAGGGCAAGAAGTTGGCTTGAAAATAAGCCATCAAAAGAAACTTTTAAGGGCTGAAACTGAAGACTCTTAAAAAGTGGCTTGTTGGCTTTTAAAATAAGCCAAGAGCTTAGGCTTGGGTGCAGTAAAAAGCTAAACACAAAGGCTTAAAATCCATCCTCTAGCACCAGGGGAAATTAATGCTAACAACAAGGGGCTTATTTGACAGCTTTCTAAAAGCTGTCAAATAAGCTCTAAATAAAGAAATAAGTTAAAACAGATGAAGTACCCTAGCAAGTGGACTTATGCACCAATTTTTAGCTTCCAAAAATCATTATAACTTGCTGAATTTTGATAGTAAAAATGGGCCTTTGATTTTTTCAAAACTGCTACTAAAAAGAACTTGGTGGTTTTTGACTCAAAAGTCAAAAGACCAAGGGTGTTTGACAGCTTATTTTGTACACACACAAAACACACTTTTTGACACTCAACACTTAAACCACAAGTGCTTAACTAAACAAGCACTTGTGGTGTATTTCAAAAGTCACAGTTAACAAAGAAGGTTTTTAAAACTTTTGAAAAACACTTTTCAAACTTAAACAACTTGTAAAACAGCTTAAAATGAGCTTAAAACTTAAGCTTAAACTAACCTAATGACCTTAACCCATACTTAAAACCATTTTTACCCGTTTTTGAGGTTGACCCAAACACCCCTTTACTTTGACTGTCAAGATTAAAATGTACTTAAAAGCTAGTCTAAAACCTATAACAGCTAAATCCTTATATCTACTTCTGCTTAAACTAAACTAATGAGGCTATTTAAGCTTTTAAAGGCCTAGCTTATGTAGAAGATTAAGCTAGTTTCTCTACTAGCTTAACTACTTTTTATGACAGAATTTAACAACTAAATTTAACTCTAATATTTCTCACTAACACAGCTAGCTTAAGGCATTTAAAAACTATCAACTAACTAAGCTATATGAACAGGATTTATCACAAGGAAAAACAGACCAATACTGAAATAAGCTAAAGAATAAGCTATTTAATGCTATTATCAATTATGAAAATGAAACCTGAGTTTATGAAGAATCCTTCACACTTAAGCTATCCAAAAAGAAAAACTTAAGTGTTCCTAATGGCTATCCAAAGCCTCTAAACCTAGCTAAAGCTACAATAAGCGAATATTAGCTATTTTCTCCTTTGATCCTTCAAATTGAACTCAAATGCACTCAAGTGATCATGACTTTGATGTAAATGAACTAAAAGAGAAATGAATGACTGAAAACACAAAATTTGACTGAATTTGAGCTTATGAACAGTGATAAGCTCAAATGAGCTTATTGAGAGCTTATTGAAATACGACGTTAAAATTGAAACACAGAGCAAGGAAACTATGAAACTGAATTTGATTAATAACATGATTTGGAACGTACAAAGCAAAGAGAGAGAGTACAAGTGCTTACACTATTGCTAAAAGTTTGAAAGTAAAATGCTTAAAATGGAGAAAGTACAAAACTGAAAATTAAAACAAAAACAGCATCCTCCCTAACCGTTCCTAAACCATCTTCTTCTTATAGATGTCCAGTCGTCTGTGTTTGTGTTGGTAAGAGGTTCAACAGCTTCAATCTTGGGCCGATGAAAGTCCCTTGTGCTTTCTTTGAACTTATACCCACCGTGATTGATTTGTGGGATTGCCAAATAGGATGTTAGGGGTTTAGTGGAGGATGAGTGGTGAGGTTTGATCCACCATGGTGTATTGGTGTGCGGTTGAGTGTTATGGGGGAGAAGAAAAAGGCAACAGTGTTTGGGGTTATGACAGATTGGTCGGAAAAAAAGAGAACGGGGAATAAAACAGGTTTTAACTGTATAGTAAAGGTTTTGGGAGTTTTGGCAAAATCAGCCCTCAAAGTGATACGGCCATATATGCAAAGCAACGCATGGACCTTTGTGGTTATAGTTTAGGGGACTGGCAAAACAAGTTCCCCAAATTATTATACTCTTTGCACCGTAAGTCCCCTGGGGTGGTACAGAGTTTAGTGGACATGCAGCTTTGCCTTGGGTAAAACTTTTGCTAAAATGGCGTTTTGGCCCTTCTCCTTCTTTCTCTCCCTTTTCCTCCTATAAATCTTAGTTTAGGGTTTTGGCAATTTCACAACCCTTAACTTATATTTCTTGACTTTTGACTTTTGGCTTCGGGGTTGACTTGGGTTGACCTTTTACTTGATCCATTATTTGGACTTTTCTGTTGTCTTTTTGACTTGATTGACTTTTCGGTTCGATTTGGCTTTGTCTTTCACAGTCTTTTTTTTCCATTCCGAGCCGTTTGTCGTTTTGGGCTTTGTTTTTTGTCCTTTTCCTTAGTTTATCCGTTCCTAGCACATACAATAGCAAAACAAGCATAGATTTCGGCATTTAAGTCCGTTTTTTTTGGTTATTTTAGCTCGATTTTTAAAGGTAAAATGTATGGTACATAAAAGCACATAACCAGTGTTCTAGTTTGAGTTGTGGTGTGAGAGGCCACTGTAAACATTCCTGTTTTAAGCACATTTGTGTTTCGAAAACCGCTTGGTTTCTTTTCTTGAGGCAAAAATCTGTTGAATCTGAACTTGGTTTAAACAAACCAATCTGACGCATTAGTTTTAATTAACCCGACCTTATTCGTTTGAAAACTCTCATTTCAGGAGAATTTGAAAAGGAGTCGTTTCCTAAAACTGATGGTTTAGGAATCCTTGTGCGCATTGGTTGCGAACAACAGATGGTTTATCAAACTGAGTTTCCACAGACTTTCCTTTTGTTACCAAATGAGTTTCTTTAACCATCCTTTATCACCATGTTCTTCTTAGCAATTGGAGCTTTCCAAATCGTGTTATGATCATGAAATTGTTCACGTTCTTTATTCGAAAACATTTGAACATTTTTCTTTGCAAACAGGGTTGTTTTTCATCTGTTCTTTACACAATGTTGTAAAGAAATTCAGATAAATCGACGTGTTTTTCAAGTTTAGCAAAACCTTTAAAAGCTTATTAGAAACTTCGTTATAACAATTCCAGTTTTGTTTTAAAAGCTTTTGTGCAAGAAATTCACATTCTTTGACTTTAGAAGATACAAAGCATTGTAATTCACATAAGCCATTTAAATCAGATAAGAATGCAAATATGAACATGTAACAAACTTTAGACACATACTCTTCGATAAGTTAGATCTACATATTTTGAAAAATCAGTCCTTGTTCGATCCAGTTCGTCAACCTCAGTGTCAAGAGATATTAAGCTGTACTCAAAATCTTCATGCCTTTTCTTTTTAAGTTCGTGTTCAAATCAAAAACTGTCATTTTGTGACTTTATTGAAAGAGGCATGAGTAAGGTTTTTATCAAAAGTTCCATATCATGAGCATGTTGCAACCTACCGCCTCGCCAAATAATCACTAGTATGTTAAAAACGCAAGTTTTGATCAACAATTAATTGCTACCCCTAAATTGATTGATGTAAATGTCATTATTCGTTAAAAACTTATCTACTTATTAACTAATGGATTTTAAACAGGTTAGGAAGGAAACGATTTTAGCAATGAATGGTTTTGGTTCTTAACAAACGTTTTCCTCCACATTGTCTCCTAACTTCTGTTTGGCGCGTTCCAACTGATAAAGATACTCCATAGGTGCTTTAAAATTTCATAAAGACTATTTTTGGATTTGTGTAATCATATGGTTTAACATAATCTTTTATTCAATTTTGATCTACTCTCGTTATCTAGAGTCAATGTCTCTTCCCTTCAGGGAAAATCCTAATTGCAGGATCATGAAGGTTATCATCTGGGATCACATACAAACAGGGTTTATCAATTGATCTTTCTTGAGGTACCTTGGATTGGCAAAGTAGTCTACCATTATATGTCGCGCCTATTGGGGGCTAACACAGAATGGTCTGAATTGACGATTACAGAATACACAATTTTTCCGTTCAAAAAACTTTATACTGTTTGTCATTTCAATCACTTGTCCAATATCCTTTCTTCCTTAACTTTTAAATCCGGAAATGACCTTTGTAATTCTTTGAGATAAACTTCAGTTGTGACCTATTAAAAGACTCTTTTGACTAAAATCATCGTGTTTTATGATCAAGAACTAAAATTTCATATGCTTTTGTCCTTTAAAACCTTCTTTAATATTTCAATGTCTTTTAAAGCTAAAGTCCTAAAGTTTCAATTAACTATGTTTGAAGAATCTCATAATCAATCGTCCTGGATTAAAGGCATTTACTTTCTCAAACCACTCATTCTGTTTGTTCTGAAGAGTGCAATCAGAACAGACAACTATCCCGACAACTAATAGCCTCCCCCAGAGCACTATTGGTTTCATCAAGGTTAGTTTTGCACTTTTCTAATTCTTGAGTCAATGATGCGTTTGCTTTCTTTAATTGCTTTAAAATCGTTTTGTTTTCCTCCGTATCCAGAGTTAAATTAGCAATTAAATTAGCAAGCGCATCACGCTCATTAACACATTCTACAACATTTTGATCAGCCTGATTATCATTAGTACATATATTTGATGAATCAGAAGTGACATTGCTATCATCCTTCTCCAAAACATATGTGTCGTTAATGGATTCAGGTTGCTCAGAATGTCGTCTCACATTGTCATACACATTACTTTCATCATGATTTTGTACCTGTTCCAATGGCTGACCAGTAGAACTGGATTCTTCAGGTGAGACCTCCTGAATCTTTGCCATGTAGCTGTAATGTGCTTCCAATTCCTGTTCATCAATCTCTTCATCCGTGTCCTCTAGCCAATCAGCTTGCTCAGCTTGCAGAGGAACACCTTGTTCAGCTTGTTTGCACATCATCATCTTTTCCTTGTGATACGCGTAGTCTTTAACCCGCTTTGGCTTCCTGCATTCCTTTGCATAGTGCCCATATCCCTTGCAGTTAAAGCACTGTATCCCAGTCTGTTGCATTGCCTGACTGCCTACTGTTTCCCTAGTCCCAGCAACTGTCATTGTCCTTTGATTCCCAAACTGCCTTGACTGATTGTCATTGTTATACCTTGGTGTGGTATCTTCAGTCTTGTTCTTGGAGTTTGAAGAAGTTCGAAGGTTGTTGTTGGTAGGTTTGTAAAGCTTCTTGAAATACTTTGCAAGGAGTGCCAGATTCTTTTGCATGTCCTTATCCCTCTGAGCTTGTTCAGGATCACTGTCTTCTTCAGAAACTGACTCAGATTGAGGTGTAACTGGTTTGGCGACCTCTTTGCCTTTGTGTCTGGTAGATGCACTTTGCCTTGTGGAAGATGATGTTGCATTAGATCTTTGAGGTTTTGGTGCTTGATAGTAATTATCTGAATATGGTTGAGCAGCCGCAAGAAGTGCTAATGGATTTGCACTTTTGGCTATCCTCTCAGCACGAATATCATTAACCTCCTTCTGAAACTGCTTGAGAATGTCAAATAGTCTGTGATATGAGATGATGTCTATTTTTTCTGCTTGCTTGACAAGCGTCACAAACCTTGACCATTCTGGTTGAAGTTGTTGAAGAAATTGAACATTCACTTGCATTGTAGTAACTTGCAAGTTGTTCCTTGTCAATTCATTCATCAGTTTATAAAACCGTGAGTAATACGACTCCATTGATTCTCCATCTCGAGAAGTAAACTTCCCAAATTCCCAGAACAGATTGGTCTTTACATCTTGTACGTTCAATGATTCACCCTGTTGTAGCCTTTCAATGGCTATCCACATCTCATTCGCTGTTTTACAAGCATCAACAGTGGAATAGATATCATCTCCAATACCAGTTAAAAGCAAGAAAATTGCTTCTTTTTCAGACAGAAAGTGTTCTTTGTTCTCTGGAGTCATGTTCAATACTGTTTCAATTGTTGTATGTTGTTGTATTGCAGGATTACCTTCCGTTGCAGCAACAGCTTGAACTAGTACAGTAGATGGCACGTAGGGACCAGATAGTATGCTTTTTCTCAGTCCCTCACCATTTGGTTTCGTGTCAATGTACCGTAGAAAACGTGATCTCCATTGTGAATATCTTCCTGGTCCAAGCATTGGTGGACGATCTTTTGAACCAGCTGCCATGATATTGTTGTGCATTTGACTATCTGTTGAGGATGTATTGACTGGAGTAGACATGATGAATGAATGGTTATGAATTATGAAGTGTGAAAGTTGTTGGATCTTAAGTGGATATGATGTGATTGAAGTTGTGGTTTTGAATACAATTATCGATCACGGGATTTTACAAGTCTATGATTAAAACCGATAAAGAGTTTAACGGGATTTTACAAAATCAATAGAAAACCGTGAGTGAGTAATTGATTGTGTTTAAGGTTTGTTTGTTGTGAATTGATTGTCTTTTAAGTTCTTGTTTGTGGTTTAGGTTGATTAATTGTCCTCGTAGTCCGAATTAAAGTCCAAAGTCCTTCAAGTTTGTTTGTCTTGATGTTATGTTTTGATTAGACAATGATTAATAGATTCTCAAATTCGGTCAAATATCACCTGATGAAATGGACAGAGTCTCCCCTAGACAAAACGCAATAAGGGTCTTCAATTAGGCAAAACGCAAAGGAAAATCTCAACCTGTAAAATCAACCAAAACGCAGAAGCAAAACACAGAGGCAAAACGCAATAACCAAAACGCAGAGGCAAAACGCAATAACCAAAACGCAGAGGCAAAACGCAGAACCAAAACGCAGAGGCAAAACGCAGAACCAAAACGCAATTTAGCAAAGTAAGTTTGAATTTGGGACAATATTATAATCAACTAGCCTCCAAAATGTATAACTCGGCACAAAAGTTAGAACTCGCCACTTATTAAGGCACAAAACGCGGTGTTTTTATTGATTAAAAATAATCAATCGCCATTGAACCTTTTTCTAAAATGTGTGGATCTTGTCCTTAGTTTGTCAACCGTCGGCTTAAAAAAAATATTATAACCACTCCACGATGAACACTAGCGCGATTTAAGCAAAAAACAAAAAAAACAATTCCAATACATTTAAGCTTTTTTAACACGATTCAAAGTTAAAACATGCAATACTATGTGTGTATATCAAGTTTAAACACACCTTAACTCGTATTTCTTTGAGAATCGTCCAAAATTAGGCAACTCTCCATGAAGAACACCAAGTAAATTCGAATCTTTTAAGCTAGATTTCGAACTTGAGGCTTGTGTATCTCATGTAGGAGCAACAATACTTCTTCCTTAGCATTTATAGCATGAATAACCCAAGATTAACAACAAAGTAGCCCAATATCTTTTTGTGTCGTGGGCTTTTTTAAACAATATAAGGCACGAAAATTTGCTACATTACCACAAGAAATCAAACACAAATCCACCATTGAAGCTCTGATGCCAATTGTAGGATCCCGTTAACACTTCATAAATTATATATCCTACACGAATTTGATCTAGAATAAGAGGAAAGAGAGTGATTTGTTTTGTAGAGAGAGAAAGGGAATAGAGGAGGAGAGAGAGAGGATGAGGAGAAAATAGGGGAAAAGGAGTATTATTTTAGAATGAACAACTACTAACTCTTTTTAAATAGATATAAAGTGTCATATACCCATCGCGTTAAATGATTGCGCAGGGATATTTAACTAGGACTCAGGGCTCGGGGTTTTGCTTGGGATTAAACCCCGTGAAAAACATATACAATATTAGATTAACTATCGAGCTGATTCCTGATATTTATACTATTTCAAACATTAATAATTAATATGACCGAGACGTACAGTAATGAACGAACTTCAATTTGGTTATATTTTGAGGCTAACAGGTGTGCTATCAACTTTTGAAGTTAATTGAAAGACAAGCTCAACAGCAATAATTTTGGTATATATTTGTAAGAATTTTCAGTGCTTTGGTATATGGATTAGAGAGCTGAATTTGTGAAATAGAGTTGAGAAGAATACAATTGGTGTGGGATGTGCCATTGCCACTAAAATAACAAATGGTGTCTTAGTTCACCATTGCTAACCAAGCATTAAGATACTGACTTGATCCACAGGGGTAGGCTTAATGGGAAAAGTATTTCTCAAATCGTTTATATAGTTAACGCTTGCCAATAAGATTGTATGGTTATCACATCACATATCTGTGTTTGTAAAGAGTTGGTAGTCCCACAGATTATGACTTGTGTACAGGATTCAGCTGTGGAAAATCCATTTACATGGTTGACAGTTTACCAAAACCTGGATGGTACTCAACTTATCAATGATTCACGTTCAAAAAGTTGAACTGGTTACTAGTTCACCAGGGTTGTTACCCCATATTCCACAAAGGATTAGAAGCCAAGAGCCAAAACGGGGTTACTTAGTAACGGGTCATTCAATCTGTTGTTAGCTGAGATTTGCTAAAAATCATTTGGTATTTAAACTCCACCTTGTTTCACGTTCTAAGATTAAAAATGGATATCAATGTAACATGGGTTTATAAAACAATTTGGCTACTCAGAGTTAATGGCTAATGGTACAAGAGGACATTAATCATTTATATTTCTGATGATTTCACCTCTCTCGAGTTAACACACCTGGATAGTGATGAGAATAGGACTGAAACTTTATGATCTGAATGAACTATAGTCAATGTTGTGCTTATCTATTTATGAAATGATGTTTATGTTGCTGAAGTGACTAGTACATGAACCTGGTGAAGTGTGGGTCATGATGTTTAATAAGGATTTGATGCTTGCAATATCAAGTAGTGATGATTTAAAGAGTTGATGATTGAAATCAAGAAGATGCTTTACAAGACAATCATCATGGTTGTGTTCAAGAATAATTCAAAAGATATGGTCACAATTATCCTCAGGAAGACTCCATAATGAGATTACTAAAAGAAACTGAAGTTCACATGTGATGATCAATTAGGGAGGATTGTTTGGAATTCATATAAACAGACTTATTTCTGGTTCGTTATAGAGTTAGTCTAGTGCTAGACATAGTTACGTCTGTCAGTACTAAGTTAAGTCTTTTGCAGTACTTTAGTTAGTATGGTAATTGTTCTAGTTAAGTCTGTTTATGTAACAGGATAGTTATCTTAGAGATATCTTAGGAAAGGATATGCATTATCCTTTCACACATTTGTAAAGCACATTAGGGTTTCCTTGGTGTATAAAAGGAACCCTATGGCATTAATGTTTACGTACGAACCCTAATAGAAATCAATTAGCAAATTGAAAAGTTATTACATTGTGTTCTTATTAGTATTAGGTTATGATTACCGCATTAGCATATAGTATTCGTAGTTATTGTCTTATTAGTTGATTGGGAATTGATTCAGTTAGCTATTGTCATTACTAAAAGTCTAAAAGATCTAAGACTTTAGGTCCTACATTTTCTCCTTTAAAAACACAAAAACTAAGGTTTGTTTTGGTAATATATAGATAAACTCTATGACGTGTCGCTTGTTATTAGTGACGTCATTTAACCCGTATGAATCTTCTTCGGGCTTCTTCAGGTCGGTTAGTTTGAAATCGTCACAAAATTGAATTCCTGATGTATACTTGCGTGCTTTGACGTCGTCAATGAATTTGTGACGCCCGTCTTCAGGTTTGTAAACCAAAAATCTTGAGTGTCTTCTAGTTGTAGTGTAATCCTTTTCTCATTTCTTCCAAAATGAGTCCAAAGTGTGTGTATTTACTGCAAAACGCTAACTCATAAAAAGAAAATGAGGTTAAGCACAATAATGGCGGGATATTTGTATCCAATTCGGAAGGTAAATGACCCGAAAAAGTGTATAAAATGACACCTCAATCAACTTTCTACGATGAGGGGGGTTGTTTTCGCGTTGTTTGTATGAGATAAAAATAAAGTGTATACATAAGGGTAGTCACCATGGGATTAGTCATTCCAGGCTATTTAAAAGTGTGTATCTACATTGACTCTGAGCTGTCTAAAGGAGTAGTCATTTTAGGATTAGTCAGCTTGCTATTTCAAGTAGAAAACCCGTTAATAAAAAATAAAAAAATTGTATACATAAGGTTAGATGTAGGTAGTGTTGTTGATTTTAGCCCCCATATATTTACTACATACTTTATACGAAAATTATACTCCATATGAGACAATCTAGGACGTAAGGATATTATAACTATATATCAATCATCAAGTTGCTAAGGATTAAACAAATGGCAGTTTCACCGTTTCCCATGCAAAAAAATTTTTTTAATTAATTTTCAAAAACCACCCTCAAGTATACTAAAACATTACTGATTGTGCAAATACGGGCATGCATTAGGCTTCAAAGGGAATCGAGCGAGAGTTCTTGTGATGGTTGTTGAATTGCCAAGTCTTGGATAACCTATGTCAACACAAATAGAAACACTACGTTAAGTGAGCGAGATGGGGGTTGGTCCCTGCGAATCACCTATGGCGTGAGAGTAAGTATGGGCTTTATAGTGTAAAGTAGAGTAAAGTAAGTGTGAGTAAAAGGTGTTAGTCAAACCTGATGGACCTGACCATCTATTTATATGTATGAAAATAGAATGGACGAGGCTTAGCACCAAAACTGGTGGACATGGGGGTGTTCTACGATTTAAGGGGTGATTGCAGGAACTCGTGCATGATCTCTACCTTGGCAGGATAGCCTTGGCAGAGAGGGAGAACGTTGGGTTTCGACTTAGAGGATTTTGTCCTAGTTTCGTCGAAGACCCTCCGCGAAGGTGTAGCCTTCGCGTGGGCGGATTCCATATACTGGTAATCATCCGAAGATGATTTTACGCCACTCGAAACTATTCAAAGATCTTATAGTGTAATTATGGAAAAGGTCCCATTCGACCTCGAAGGGGAGACCTTCGAGCCGGAGAGGGGGTGCATCTTCAAGCCCCCTAGTCGAATGTAATGTATGCATCTATGAATGCATTGCTTTTGACTTAATTAGCAAATTACTCAAAGACCATATGAAACATCCAGGCACATTCTCTTCTTCATTAAATGATAAGTCTACTTGTTGTGGAGTTAGTTGAGTTCTTTAATGAAGATTACTCAACAATCTGTCTGGGTAATCAGGAGATGTCTTATCCTAATTTTCTTTCTAATTTGAAATCCAGGATGATTTGATGCGTCGTATCACATAGTCGGTCGTTGAGGTATTGAGGAGATATTATAAATACTTTGCCATAAACCTTTCTTTTCTTTTCCCGTCATATCTTTCTTTCTTCTTTATTCGGACCTGATGTGCATCTATCTCTGAGGTAAGATAAATCATACATCCTTTTTTAAATTAATGAGCGCGAAGGCTCATAACACTCAAATAGTGAACTTTCACAAGAGAGTTATATGATTTCTCGCCCTTTATCCCATCCTTCTGCATTATGTGTTTTATTCTTCCAAATCTAATCAGACCGTTTTTATGCTCACTCTCGGTATGTCATAGTTGCATACCCATTCTTTCTCTATAGCAAATCTTAGCTATCTCATTATGAGTTCTTTGCGGAAGTTCTCGAGTATTTTCAGGTACTTTTCGGGATCTATCTTTTGGTGGTGCCAAGCTTTACTACTTTTGGTTGTCATTTGGAAGGCTATGGTTGTGAGACTCTGTCGACTCTTACGAGGGTTCTGTTATTTGTGTCAAGGCTGTATGTGGCTGACATTTGCTAAAAGGTCTGGAAAAAAATATTCGAATTATGCCTAAAAAAGTTAATACCGCATCGAGGTTGGCACGATGGTTTTTCTTGTTCGAGATTCCATCATAACTGCCAATTATCCACAACTTCTGTCTGAGCAAAACACTTGATTTAAAATCTTTCATATATAAACTTCCTCCCTATTTTCTTGAAGAAAATCATGTTCCAACGTCTTAGTCGATATCCCACAAGCGTTTGTGTGTTTCCTGATCCTATTCTTTTCTTGGCTGGCCTCAAACCTTCGTGAGAACATGGTCAGCAATGACCTGCGATCATGGCGGGCAGAAAGGGTATTTATCTTTCTTGCTTCTTTCTTTATTTTTCTTTTTCACTGATATATGGTTTACTTTCTCTTTCTGCAGAAATGGCTTTTAGGAACTTTATCTACACCAAAGACAATGAGGACCTAGCGTTTTTGCCTAGGAGTTTTCTTGGGTTTTTAAGAATGGTTCCCTATCTGTTTCGGGGGAACATTGAGCCTTCTGAAAGCAATGAAGGTGCCTGAGGTCAGCTTGTAGAGGTTACAGAGAATCTGGGGTGAAGCCGACGCTTGAGCTATTTGTCATTCATCTTGGGAGTGTAGGTGCTCAGATAAAAGATAGGAAGTGTAAAACTAGAGGAGGGTCGTTGAGGCCTCTTGTTAAGAGAAAGCTTGCTTTTGGGTCATCTACCTCCCGTGCTACTCGCGCTAAAACTTCTTCCTTAAAGGATGATGCTCCTTTCTTGACAGTTTCTGATGATGACGAGGGTATACTCTCGTTCTATTTTTTGACCTTATTGTCTTTTCTTCTGGGTTCTTCATTAACTGCTTATTATTTTCTCTATTTTCTTAGGTTCTCCCAGATGTCTTGAAATTAGGATGCTAACGCCTGTCACCTCAAGATATCTGCTATTACTCCTCCAGCTTGGAAGAATCATCTGGATAACCATATGGATTTAAAGTTGTTGGATCTTCATGACTGCTGTTATGCAAGACAGGCTGTAGTTGATAATGTTGTGAACAGGAGGTCTCGTGAGTTATTGCAGGTGATTGAGAAACTTAGGGGTGAGTGTGAGGTTGTGAGGAGCAGGGAAAGGGCTAGGGAAGAGGAGTGTAAGGGGCTACGAGTTAAATGTAAGGCTGCTATGACTGAGTTTGAGAAGAACCCCATTGTGGTTACTCTTCGGGAAAAGATATTTGTTCTTTCTGCTGAAGTCAAGGAGCATAAGTTAAATCTTGATAGGATGATGTTGGAGAGCCAAAAGTGGTGCAGGCATAAATAAAGCCTTTGTCCTTGGAGTCGAAGGTTACTTCTCATGAGGCAAAAAAGGCAAGGGTTAGAGGGGTTGAATGTCTCTCCGAAAGGAGGTTTAGGATTGGGGAGTCTACAGAATAGGTGGGATGGTAATTTTCAAAAGGTCGTTCCTATGCTATGATGGACTTGTTCTCAGGATGAAATGGGTAGAGTAACCTTGTTTGGCAAAAGCTTGTGTCTCCGGGCTTTGTGAATGGGAGATGTAGGGCTTTCGGCAAGTTGTTGATCCTGAGGAGCCTTTCGACTTGTCAAAGGTGAGAGGTTATCGTTCTTCTTACAAGAAGGATCATACTCAGGCCAGCAATGATCTTGCCACTGCCACCTTTCCTTGAATGAGTTTGTGGCGGATTCCTCAGCTCTTATTGAAGCCTTATTGTCAAAGAAGCCCCCAACTCTGCAAAGACAGTCCCTTAGGACTCAAGTCCCTTATCTTTTTTAAAGGGATACCCATCCTCAGTTAGTCTCCATCCAATGAATAATATCCAAACTATTTATCTCCTCTGCAGATGCTCGTTGTGAAGTCCTAATCTGTATTTCCTGATGGTCACTATGTTAGTGTTAATTCAGTATTAAAGGTGGTGTGTACCCTTTGAGCAATTTGTTACTGTCGAGGCTTTGGCCTTTAAACAATTTAATTTTGACAATGGTTTATGTTGGCCATTATATGAACAGTTTATGTCGACCTTCAAGGTTGACTTTGAATAGTATCCTCCCTTTGGAGGGTTAAATATAGGGACGTAGTCCCACGTTTTGTTTGTTATATCCTTTGCTTCTTTTGTCATGACTTTGGGGGACTTTAGTCTGACCCATTTATCATTTATTAGTAAAGTTTCACTTTATGAAGTGAAGGCTTAAGTGTGGCCTTTAGTTGTTAAACCTTATGGTAGGTTTCCGTGGGGAACACAGTCCCTAATCAAGTTTGAGGATTCAGAGGATTTTTAGTCTGACTCTATTTTGTGCTTTATCAAGCGGAGGATCAAGCGTGGCCTTAAACTTTTAACTTATTTGTCAATTTTTGAATGAAGGGTTGCGACCTACTTCATTATGTCCTCAAGGCTAAAAGAAGCAATGAGGAAAGTTATATTATGTTGTTTTTTTTTTTATTTGGGTTCAATGTAAGGCCCCACAAAACATATTTCAACGTTAAATTTAGTAGTATTTAGGCTCATAGTGTGGCCTGGCTTGTGAGGTCTTTTGTTGAAATAATGCACTAATGATTTAGAGTCTGTTTCATTAGTTAGTGTAGAAATATTTACATCATCCTTGCGTATGAACACTTAGTTGCTACATTTTTTTGGATAGTCGAAAATAATGACTTTTGTTTAAAATCAAGAAGACGTAAAAGGTTAAGTTTTACATGTAAATTAAAGAAGGCTCGTACCTTTGTTGTTTGAGTCAAGAGTGATCGGATGCATCAACAATTTTGAAGAGTCTCTTTCCTTGGACTTCACTCACCATGTGGGGACCTTGCCATACCTGCGTGCTTTCTGTGTTGTTTTACGAAAGTAAGACGAAGTCTCCAAAATTATAAATGGAGTGCTTAACTACTCTGTTTTTCTTTATTGTGATGTCTGCGGAGCTTTTGCTTTTTTCGATAGTAGGCTCTTCGATTGAAGCTCACTTCTTGTGTTCCAGCTTTTTCCCCCCTTGTCAATTTCCCTTTATTCTTCTCCTATCATTTTTGTTAATCATTAGTTACGGATATAGGGATTACTAGCCATCGAATTCATAAGTTAGCTAAACGTTGTCTCATCATCTGGCTATTTTTGGATGCGTTCTATGATATCCATATTACTAAGCGAGACTTGTCCACCTCCTTTGACTTTGAGCCAATTGCTTTTTGACATGGTTCATTATTTTTGTATGCTCCGTAAAGGCCCCGGGATGTTAACTCCCTAATGATCGAATGGTCATCCGCTTCCGGCTGTCATCGTGCTGCTTTTTGCTATTTTCTTTATCGCGGATTGTTCCTTGCATTTTTTGCAGTCTTGAAGTATTTTTGCAGCGTCTCGGTACATTGATGGCCAGTAATACACTTGCTTTGTGATTCTAACCACCATTGATCGTGGTTCTGAGTTGAAACCACAGGAACCTTTGTGTACCTCTTTTATGATGTCATCAGTCTGTGGTGAAGCTACACAACGAAGCCATGAGGTGTAGAAGGATCTTCGATACAGGTTTCCTTAATCAACTTGTATGATTGACTGAGACTTAAATACATAATGAACGAACTTCATGTTCGACTCAATATTTTGAGGCTAACAATCCTGGACAAACATCACAAAACACAAAACACGAGAAAGAAAGAGGCGAGCCTCCTCACATCACACTTATTAATAAAGAGAAAAGGAAAAGATAGAAACACGGGTTGCCTCCCGAGAAGCGCTTGTTTTTGTGCGAGTCTCTAGCTTGTCTCTCCCCGAATTCCTTTGTCCTTGGGGCAGAAACATATTAATTGAAAAATTGTCATCAGATTCTCGTGTTGATAGAAATATTATGCCTAAAAACATTATTAATATCTTTCACATCTTTAGGTTTTGATAATCATAAAATATAAAAACGTTCAACGTAAAATTAAACGTAAACAAGTAATTAGAAGTAAATTCTCATTTCAACATTTACATCACTTAAAGGTATATTAATGCATTTTATGATCAAAGGAAATTTTTATTCAACCTTAAACTTTTATAAAATATTGTAAACATTTTTATAAACATGACAAAACAATTTCTACATTTAAAAGAAATGTTTTATTCAAAATAAACATTTTGAATTTCAAATTTTCAAACCTAAAACGGCTAGAAAAATCCAGTAAACACCTCCCCTGAATAGGACAAAAAAGGGAGCGTCTGAAAAAAATACATGGGCGGCCCCCTTAATTATAAGGGGGGCGACACCCTATTTAAGGGGACCGGCCATAGACCTCGCTCCTCTAGCTTGTCCAATAAATACTGGACTATTCCCCAACATTTTTTTCACCTTTTGCACTCATTCTTTCTGTTCTAAAACAGCCCACACATCTCTCTAAATCCTTTGATCGTTTAATCATAAAGCTTTGTTTCCAAGTGATCTAAGCTCAATTCCTCAAGTTCAAGAGAAGAATACTTCCATCATTAATTGAAGAAGTATTACAACCCAAGTATGCATTGCAATCTTATTGCATTCACACCATATCTTGTAAATCTTGTAAAGTTATGTAGTTATTAGGTTTTGGTGATTTTTGTATCCTTTCTAGTAGTGTTAGTTAGTTGTGACATAAGTAGTATGGTGAGGACAAGTAGTGAAGGTGTGAAGTTGTGAAGTTGTGAAGGTGTGAAGAAGTTGTGTAGTTATGAAGCTAAGTTGTGTAGTGAAGTTGTGAAGTAGTCGTGAAGTTGTGAAGTCGTGAACAAATTGTGAAGTTGTGTTGTGATAGATTGGTTCTAGCTATGATTAGAACTCGATA
>BQNB010114346.1:9674-21771 GCA_026074375.1 Tanacetum coccineum
CGGACCCTTATTCCGCTGCGACCCAATTTGGGGGTGTTACAAAAGAAGCCTTCATCACTTTTTCAATTAAACTTGCCTAAATTGTCTAAAGTATTAAGAATGGTAACATGACATCCAAATGGTCTCATAAAGCTTAGAGATGGTTTAAAACCTCTAAAAAGTTCATAAGGTGTCTTGTTATGAGGCTTGACTACTAAGACCCTATTCTGTACAAAGCAAGCAGTACTAACTGTATAACAACCCGAAATTTTCATCAATGAAATATCTACTTATTATATGATCACCTTTGTACGAGGAAATTTTTCACTTTATTACATTCTATTATGTAACATTATTTACATAGCAAACTAAACGATTTCACACAACCTATCTATGCCATCTATATCTATATCATGTAAACCTCCTAATATGTCAAGTCAATATCTTAATATCATTTTTACCAAGTACATTATTCATTTAAACGTACTTTTCAAAGCGTTATCTCAAAACAAGCATTAAACGCTAACGTTTACATCAAAACCCTAATTATATGTAATGTATACATATAAAATGAATGAACAAGCCTTTAAAGCATGTATACAAGTATCAATACATTTACCTCCTAAATCATGTTTATATCTTACCACCACTTTAACACAAGGTACAAACACCCAATGCACAACTTCTAAACCCTAATCCTAAAACCCTAATTCATCTAACCCTAAACCAAAATCATAAAACCATAGCAAACCCGTTACCCCCCTTAAACTAATTCATAGTTTTCAAGAAATATGATCGGTTGATAAAACATAGGATCTGAGAAAAATCAATAGGTTCTGGATATTAAGTAAAAATACTAGTTTGTAGCCTTATGTCTTGTGATCATTTTGCCGGTGGACTCAACCCGATTCGATATCGGATGAATTAGTTATAGCCAAAATGGCAAAGGTGCGCAGATTCTGCACACCTGTAGTAAACGGCTATTATCTCAAAAAATTTGTATAGTAACCCTTAAATATGTAAAACTAAAAGTTGTAGAGGACTCAAATATCTAACCATGATCACTGGCTTGAGCTTCATCGAAGTTACGGTTTGTAAATGGCAACCATTTTACCGAGACTGATGTTGGCTGTCCAAAAACAGCCATGAACCCAATACACGTTTCCCTCTATTTCTACCCATTTTAAACCTAACCAAGTATCCTAGCACCTCCATGACCTCACCCTTATGTCTCCAAGAAGCAAGAAAAACGAAGCCTTGAAGTCGTTACTAGGCGTACGAACCCAAAAACCCCATTTTGACCCATTCTAGCTCAAGTAAGCCTAAGATATTGGTCTTAAACTTATTAATCTGTATATGAATGTTCATAATACTCTTAAGATCATGTATGAACTCTTGTTTGAAGCTTTGAATCCTCAAACCCATGTGTTTTTGATAAAAACCCTAAAAACGACCCGTTTTGATTTTCTAACTAACGAATCCGTTTTATAAACTTTTGTTACATTAAAACATCTTATTTTTGCTTATTTTAATAAGCTATAAGCTGCAAATATCATTTCGAGTCTTAAAATAAGCTGGCATGGTATTTTAGACTTGTTTTGTAAATATTTTCCATGCAAGGGGTATATATTGTAACTTTTTGAAACTTATAACTATAGGGGCTGAAAATGTCATTATTTCAAAGTTATAACTATAAGGACCTATTTTGCCAAGTTTCAAAGTTAAAGGTTTAAATTGTATATACTTTATACATAAAGGACTAAACTTGTAAAATATTATAAAACTTGATTTTATTAAAATACGACACATTTGTCGTTATTAATCACCGATCGACGCTTTATAAATCAAATACGTTATATAATTAACGTAATTTATCATCGACTAACTTTTGAAGAAACTTGAAATCTTATCGTGTCACGATACTAGGGAATTTCATGTGAGGGGTTCCATTTGGGTATTCGTCTTGACGAGTTTGCTGGGTTTACGATTTAAAGTGCCCTGGCTCCACAAACGATACTGCGTGGCCTCTGAATTATGATAGCCCGAACAGTGATGCTATTAATTATAATAAGTTCAATCAAAATGATATTACTTTAGGACATAAAAACATATTCAATCAAACTAAGACTTGACATATTACCCAGGTTGTGTAACAAAGTCGTTACTTTCATTTCATATACTTTTGCCATCAATCAGATTTCACTGTACTGTTAATGTGAGTTCATAGCCTCGCATTTCAGTCTTTCAAATGTTTTATAAACCTGCGAGGGGGATACATGCTAATAACCATAAATGCAATTATTTTTGTATGTTATCCTGATTTATTATTGCCTAAGTAACTATTTTGCCTTTAAGTCCCCAATATCATGAACCGTTAATTACTCTACGGAGTGAGCGCGAATGTTGTGAATAGATCTATTTGGGTTGGACTCCCCGATTGGTGTACCCAGTGATATCGGTAACCAATTGCACATCATTAGAATTATAACTGCGGGTGTTTTGGCAAGGCACCCGTTGGGGCTATAACGTTGATTAATTATTTATAACAACGGTTCAGATTCATGAGCTATGGCAACAATATTGTTTTTTAAATAACGTGTGTATAACAACGTAACCCAATATCGAATTTGCATTCAAACTATTTAACTTAAACCTATGAATTTCACTCAACCTTTGTGTTGACTTTTTAGCATGTTTATCTCGGGTAGTTGAGCAACTTATGGCACGGACTTGAAGATGGATAAAACTGTTATCATTCAAACTTTATGTTTCTAGATTTTGGGACCTCCTTTGTAAAACTCTGATGAATAAATGAATGATAACTAAATTTTTCCAAAACGTCTCTTTTGAGTTGTTTTCTATGATTATGATTGTTGTACTATGAAGTAATACCTCAGATTAGCTTTCGCTGCTATATTTGTCAAAATGGGGGTGTTACAGATTGGTATCAGCGCCATGGTTATAGAGAACATGGTTAAAACTTTAACTATAACTACTTTTCTTTTCTAGCCATCAAAGTTCTCCGTGCCACTGCAGTTTCCAGAATAGTATGTGTAAGAAATTTTCATGGTAGATAATACATCACTATTACATTATTATAACTTATGTTATTTCTACTGGATTATTATAGTCATGTCTTCGTCCCCTTATTCTACTATAACTTCATCTGCGTTCGATATGGAAAATGCTTTTTCCACTATGAATATTCACTAAATTATAGCTTCGGGCTTCGTCAGCTATCGGGAAGCACTTCTTTTAACTCTTCGAATATGATTCTAGGGATGGTATGATCCCACCAACATTCTCTCTTTTCTATAATAATCTGTATTTGAAGGACGTACAAGCATTTTATGCTAAAGAATCACCTATTCCACCACCAGATCCTATTACTCCACTAGTTATTTTAACTCCATCTCCGGTATTACCACCATCACTACTGTTTGATCCCCAATATTTCTTAGTTCCTGAGAAATTATTACCACCTAAGACGAAAATCCATCCCCCATCTTCTTCCTCAACTACGTTATTTAATTCATCTCGAAAACAAGCCTATAGTCTAGAACCACCATCTTTCTCAGTTTATACTCCTACCCCACCTTAGATATTTGAAATAGGAAAAAGTTCTATCAAGGAACATCTAAAGCATCATGAGAAACAAATCGAAGATATTTTATATTACGTAGAAGAACTCTCTTTTCACTATATCGAGAAAATAGAAGAAAGACTTGTTAATGGTTGGATAACCATACCAAGAGATTTTGATGAAGTAAAAAAAACCAAACTTAAGGAAGCCCGTACACAGATACTTGAACTACAGAAGAAACGTATGGGACAGAGAGACAAGATTTCTTTTGTTCGCTTTAGGATTTATGATTTAGAAATGACCCTTGAGGATATCCAAGATCGTCATCAACTATATATGAAGAATCTTATGGAACACATTTTGTAAACTCCAAGACTACTAGATCGAAACCTTATCTTTATCGCTTTTTATCTAAGGACACGTAGTATAAGTATCAACACCTGTTAGACTTTGGGATATATAAGATATGTAAGATAAGTTATCTATAAATAAAGTTGTAATTCCATTTTACCTTACCATTTCAATATCATATATGTCGTTTCTTGTTATCTCCGTCTTCGTCATCAATTAGGTCAACTACACCACATCAGATTATCCCTTCGACGAGTCTATCTCTTCGACGAGTCTATCTTTGCAGAGCTAGATAACTCATTATGAATCATACCACGACCACTGGGAAGTGAACCAGTCCCCGAGAAATCTAATAAGTCAAATGCTTGTTTGAATATTCATCTCTGAAAATCTTAAATTCCAAAATTTTCCGTTATATCCTGCAATGTAATACCAAAGTATGTGTATTACTTTGTTAGAACTTTTAATCAAATAAGAATCCATTTACATATGTCAAATAATTTCAATACCATATGTATGAAAATTTTGACAACGACTTGTGATATCATTCTTATTTCGTGTTATCTTATGTTGTTAGATGCCACCCAAAAAATGGACATCAACATCTGAAGCATCAGCCATACTCAATGCTGCCATCAGGAAACTAGTTGCTGACAGTGTTGCCATAGCTCTGGAAGCACAAGCTGCAACGAAGGCAAGTACTAACAATCCCAATTCTAGAGCAACAAAAAATCCTTTAGCAAGGAAATGCACTTACGAGAAGTTTATGAGTTGCCAACCTTTCTACTTCAATGGTACAGAAGGAGCTGTTGGTCTCATTCGCTGGTTTAAACGGACCGAATCAGTATTTTCTCGTAGAAATTGTGCTGAGAAGAACAAAGTGAAATTCGCTATTAATACACTCACTGAGGAAGCTTTATTCTGGTGGAATTCATTTACCCAGCCTATTAGAGTAAAAGAAGCATATAAGATCACCTGGTCTGAATTTAAGGGACTCTTGATAAAGAAGTATTATCCCGAAACTAAGGTTAAGAAAATGGAAGAAGCCATTACCATGTCCCAGAAGTTAATAGAGCAGGGTAAGAAAAACACAAATTATGTACAAGAAACCAATAACCATAAAGAAAGCTTGGAGGATAGAAGGGGGGGGGGGAACACCACCAACGGCAACAACAACAACTACCGTAACGACAACCCTAGCAATGATCACCACCAACAGCAGAATAGGAGGCAAGAAACCTTCAGGACTTATACTGCCAACAAAAGGTACCATGGAAACCTTCCTTTGTGCAAGAGATGCACTCTACATCACATAGGACCTTGCACTGTCAAGTGTCAAACTTGCAACAAGATAGGTCATCTGACCAAGAACTGCAGAAACAAAGGACCCTCGGACTACTAGATTAGATCCTAGTTATAGTTTTTAGAACCTAACCACAGGATGTGTGGTATAAATAAAAAACAATGTAATCTTGACTATGTAAAGTATAAAGGCAAGTTGTTCATGATATAATACAATTTTGTGTTATACCTCGCTGTTTCATAATACCGTTATCCAGGGTTGCACCTTGATTTTGTAAAACCAACCTTTCAAAATTAATCTTATTTTCGACGTCATCATTGGTATGGATTGACTATCCAAGTATCATGCCCGAAATTTCCTCGCGACAAGAATCAAAGTCAATACAATCCTTCAAACGGTGAAACTTTGATCAATTCAGGTGGCCAAAGCAAAACCCGACTAAATCTCATATCCTGTATAAAAACCAAAAGGTATATGTCTAGGAAATCCATCTTCCTTCTTATCTTTCAGAATATGTACCGATTACCGGGAGTTGAATAAACTTACTGTAAAGAATCGTTACAAATTACCCAGGATCAATGATTTATTCAACCAACTTCAAGGTTCGAGTGTTCACTCAAAAATCAACTTAAGATCTGGTTATCATCAATTGAGAGTAAGGGATAAGATATTCCTAAGACTGCTTTCAGAACACGAACACTATGAATTTCAAGTAAATGCCATTTGGTTTAACGAACACACCTATTATATTCATGAATCTCATGAATCATGTGTGTAAACCATGCTTGGACAAATTCGTAATAGTATTCATCGATGATATTCTTATCTACTCTCGTAACAAAGAAGATCACACAGGTCATCGGAGAATCATTTTTTAATTACTCAAAAAGGAGGAATTGTATGCCAAATTCTACAAGCGTAATTTCTGGATCAGTATCAGGCAATTTAGTGTCTCATTATTCTTCTCATAATTTTAGAATCATCTACCCACCAAGGAAAACATCTTCAGACTTAAACACCGTTTTGATATCATCGTTTTATGCTTAAATAGGTGATTTATAATCACTTATTGAAATGAATTAGGACGCTTCTTTCATTTGTATAAGGAAATTTTAAATCACCGATCTATAAATTTATAAATTCTCAGTTACAAGGATTGGGACGCCTCTGTTTGTAAATGAAAAATTATAAATGAGTGGGCTTAAGTATGACAAACAATTTTCTTTCAATCCGTTTGTACAAATAATTCGTTTTCTTCATTTAATCATTATCATTATTACCTTTATACAATTAAGTCTCTAATCATCATCTGTTTATTTCCAAATCTGTATCCAACATGATTAGCAACTCTCTTACAATTCATAATCATTCTTTGACATCACTCTGGCATTCAACTAAATCTTGGGACGAGATTTCTATAAGGCGAGGAGGACTTAACAACCCGAAATTTTCCATCAATGCAAATATCTTACTTATTATCATGTCACTTTCTGCTACGAGGAAAATTTTCACTTTATTACATTCTATTATGTAACATTATTTACATAGCAAACTAAACGAGTTCACACAACCTATCTATGCCATCTATATCTATATGATGTAAACCTCCTAATATGTCAAGTTAATATTTTAATATCATATCTTTTTACCAAAGTACATTATTAATTTAAAGGTACTTCTTCAAAGCGTTATCTCAAAACAAGATTAAACGTTAACATATTACACAAAACCCTAATTTTATGTAATGTATACATATAAAATGAATGTACAAGCCTTTAAAGCATGTATACAAGTATCAATGCACAACATTTGAATATCTTTTCCCTCCTAAATCAAGTTACAACTTTCTAAAGCCCAATGTACAAGTCAATTGTGCATGAAATACAAACTAGGTCGTTTTACCTCCTAAATCATGTTTATATCTTACCACCACTTTAACACAAGGTACAAACACCCAATGCATAACTTCTAAACCCTAATCCTAAAACCCTAATTCATCTAACCCTAAACCAAAATCATAAAACCATAGCAAACCCGTTACCCCCTTAAACTAATTCATAGTTTTCAAGAAATATGATCGGTTGATAAAACATAGGATCTGAGAAAAATCAATAGGTTCTGGATATTAAGTAAAAATACTAGGTTGTAGCCCTATGTCTTGTGATCATTTTGCCGGTGGACTCAACCCGATTCGATATCAGATGAATTAGTTATAGCCGAAATGGCAAAGGTGCGCAGATTCTGCACACCTGTAGTAAACGGCTATTATCTCTAAATTTTTATATAGTAACCCAAATATTTAACTAAAAGTGGTAGAGGAATAAAATATCCTAATAGCTCACTGGTTTGAGCTTCATCGGAGTTATGGTTTGTAAATGGCAACCATTTTACCGGGACTGATGTTGGCTGTCCAAAAACAGCCATGAACCCAATACACTTTTCCCTCCATTTCTACCCATTTTAAACCCAACCAAGTATCCTAGCACCTCCATGACCTCACCCTTATGTCTCTAAGCTGCTAACAAGCATATCCCTTTCAACTCTTGGCCACCAAGCTTGCTACATGACCACCTTGTCACCTACTTGTTTCCATTTCTAACCAAACCCCTCCAAAACCACATATCTTGCTTAGATATTTTTTCTAGCTTTCAATACTCATCCCTAGCATTCATGAGTCACCTCTCTATAGATCTTGACACTTATCAAGCCCTTAGATAGCAAGAAAACTTAAGAACTAAGTCTTTTACCCCTATAAATAGCCGAATACCATACACCTTTCAAATCATCCCCCACATCTCATCTCATACCTACAAATGGAATTCTAACGCTTCCATAGCAGCAATAGAAGATCAAGAGAGGTCCCTAAGCTCAGAATAGAAACCAAGAAGCAAGAAAAACGAAGCATTGAAGGTCGTTACTAGGGCGTACGAACCCGAAAAACCCCATTCCGACCAATTCTAGCTTCAAAGTAAGCCTAAGTTTTGTCCTATAAGCTATAATTGTATTTGAATTGTTCATAATACTCTTAAGATCATGTATGAACTCTTGTTTGAACTTTGTAAATCCTCAAACCATGTGTTTTTGATAAAAAACCCTAAAAACGACCCTTTTATTTTTAACTAACGAATACGTTTTATAAACTTTTGTTCACGTTGAAAAACATCTTATTTTTTGCTTATTTTTAATAAGCTATTAACCTGCAAATATTATTTAGAGTCTTAAAATAAGCTTGAATGGTATTTTGGACTTGTTTTGTAAATATTTTCCATGCAAGGGGTATATATTGTAACTTTTTGAAACTTATACCTATAGGGGCTGAAAATGTCATTATTTCAAAGTTATAACTATAAGGACCTATTTTGCCAAGTTTTAAAATTAAAGGTTTAAATTGTATATACTTTATACATAAAGGACTAAACTGTAAAAGTTTGTTAATTTCAGGGGTATATTTTGCCATTTTTGCAAACTTAATAAAATATTATATTTTTATATATAAATTATAAAAATATATATTAATATTATAAAACTTGATTTTATTAAAACACGACACATTTGTCGTTATTAATCACCGATCGACGCTTTATAAATCAAATACGTTATATAATTAACGTAATTTATCATCGACTAACTTTTGAAGAAACTTGAAATCTTATCGTGTCACGATACTAAGGAATTTCATGTGAGGGGTTCCATTTGGGTTTCGGTGCTTGACGGAAGTTTGCTAGGTTACGATTTAAAAGTGCAATGGGCTCCTCAAACGATACTGCGTGGCCTCTGAATTATGATAGCCCGAACAGTGATGCAATAATTCCATAATAAGTTCAATCAAATGATATTACATTATGACATAAAACATATTCAATCAAACTAAGACTTGACATATTACCCAGGTTGTGTGACAAAGCCGTTACTTTCATTTCATATTTTTGCCACAATCAGTTTCACTTAATGTTAAGGTGAGTTTATAGCCTCGCATTTTTATCTTTTCAAATGTTATTATAACCCGCAAGGGGGATTTCTTGCTAATAACTATACAATGCAATTATTTTTGTATGCTATCCGATTTATTATTGCCTAAGTAACTATGTTTCCTTTAAGTCTCCAATATCATGAACCGTTAATTACTCTATGGAGTGAGCGCGAATGTTGTGAAAAGATATATTTGGGCTGGACTCCTCGATTGGTGTACCCAGTGATATCGGTAACCAATTGCACATCATTAGATTATAATTTGCGGGTGTTTTGGGCAAAGGCACCCTGTTTGGTTATAAACGTGTGATTATTATATATCCCAAGGCTTCGGATTCATGAGCTAATGGCAACAATATTGTTTTTCAAATAACGGGTGTATAACAACGTAACCCAATATCGAATTTGCATTCAAACTATTTAACTTAAACCTATGAATTTCACTCAACCTTTGTGTTGTCTTTTTAGCATGTTTATCTCAGGTAGTTGAGCAACTTATGGCACGGAATGGCACGTACTTGAAGATGACTAAAACTATTATCATTCAAACTTTATGTTTCTAGATTTTGGGACCTCCTTTGTAAAACTCTGATAAATAAATGAATGATAACTAAATTTTTCCAAAACGTCTCTTTTGAGTTGTTTTCTATGAATATGATTGTTGTACTATGAAGTAATACCCCAGATTAGCTTCCGCTGCTATATTTGTCAAAATGGGGGTGTTACAATCGCCATAGAAAAGAGTGATACGTTTCGGCAAACGAGGAAAGCTGAACCCTCGTTATATTGGACCTTTTAAGATCATTGCTAAAGTAGGAACCATTGCCTATCGACTTGAACTCCCAGAGTAGTTGAGTAGAGTTCATAGTACGTTTTACGTCTCGAAATTGAAGAAATGTATGGCTAATGAACCTCTTTCTATACCGTTGGATGAAATCCAAATCGACGACAAATTGCACTTCATCAAAGAACCTGTCGAAGATTATGGACCATGAGGTCAAGCGTCTAAAGCAGAGTCATATCCCGATTGTGAAGATACGCTGGAACTCTAGGAGAGGTCCTGAGTTCACCTGGGAGCGTGAAGACCAAATGCAAAAGAAGTACCTACATCTTTTCCAATTTCTACCTCTGTGGTGAATGCTACATCGTAAGCCTCGATTGTAAGCTTTGAGGACAACGCTCTTCTAACGGGGAAAGGATGTGACACCCCGAAAATTTTTGATCAATAAATTAGCCGTTTCCGTTTAGTAGTTTAAATTTTTAAAAGTTTCGATTAACTTTTTCATTTAGTCGGAAAATTTTCCCGCTTTTATCCGAGAATCGTCGCCGGGAGCGAATCGGGACACCTAACGTTGTAGTATTTTGGCAATAGCCACGTTTTTATATTTTATGGCAATATTTAAAAATTCATAATTTTCGGAGATACCGTTATTCGTTTCGTTACTTGCGTAAACCGGGTTTTGTTTAAAAATGAGCATATGCATGGAAGGCTTGGAAATTAAATCAAATAAAGCACTAGCATCCTAAAATAATGAAAACCAATTGGTCTCCCCCTCTTTTGCTTGCATGCGTCCAAACCAACACCCCTTAAACCCTTGGATGCCATTTTGAATTCAAAACCAATAAGACAAAGTTCCAACTCATGTTTTGTCCTAGCTTCATTGTGATTGGCAGATCAAATTGGTCCCGTCTCCCCCTCTTTGTCCTATCCTACGCACACACACATACACAATTTTAGTGTGTAAAGTAAACTTTGCATATAAATATCATGTTACTTCCATTCTTCTTATTTCATTTATCACACGTTTAGCATTGAGTTTTCTCTCTTCTCTTATGCTCTCTATTGATCGAACCATCTTACACACATATACAAATTCATAATTTTTCCATCTTTGATCAAAAACTCTTGAAGATTTGTTAAAGGTTTGATCACTTGTATCATCTGTGTATTTGTTAAACAATGTTTGGGTTGTTTTAATTTTGTTCATCCTTCTAAAAACCTTCAATCTTTGTAAGTCTCAAATCTTTTCATAACTTGTACTTTCCTAATCATCTTGATGCATACATACTAGTTGTACAACTTATTATGTAAAAGCAAAGATTTTAAAACTACATAAACCTTAAAAGGTTATGTCTATGGTTTGAAAATAATAACAAAAAATATAAGAAAATCATAGTTTTGTGATCGTGGTTATTTTCGTGTAATCAAAATGGTATGTTATAGCTTATTGTATTCGGCTTATGTTAATAAGCTTTTGGAAGCTTATTTTGATTATTTTGAACTTAATGGGCTTATTATTTGGTTTGGCCCAACTAGAAAAAAAAGAAGAAATATTTGTTTAGCTTATTTTGTTTCGGTTTATATTTTGTTAGCTTATTTTCTAGCTTATTTTGAAAGGACAAATGGTAAACTTAATTCGGCTTAATAAATAAGCCCCAATATGTTTTGCTTGAGCTTTTAGACGCGTCCCACATACAAGGCCAACACCACAAGCTTATTCTTGAGCTTATGTGGTCTAGCTGATTTTATTGTGGATTATTTTGAGCTTATTGATAGCTTATTATTAAGTCGCGTGTTTATTATTTAATGTTTTGCTTATCGGACTCTATAGATAAGTAAAACTACATCTTTGGACTTAACGGGCCAAGACCCAACATAAATACAATCAGGGTTCTAAATAGCACGTTACGAAACAGGCCAAGGCGTCGCCTTTAGGCGTGGCGTGCAATAAAGAGTGATATAGCGCGCTATAGCGCAAGGCGTGACGCGTTTTTTTGAAGCTTTTAAGAGACTTATTTATTTTTTTTGAATTTTTTTAAAGATATTTATCGGACTTGAGCTTATTTACAAGTATTTATGATTTGAGTTGCATGAGATTCGTGCTTAGTAACTCTATAACTCAATTTTAAGC
>BQNB010114347.1:0-10447 GCA_026074375.1 Tanacetum coccineum
ACTTGTATGTATGCCACTTTATTCAAGGCACAGTAAGAGTGTACCCATCGTAGGTGTTCCCTCCAAGAACACCCGGGCGTTAATGAAAATAATGTGTACCCATCATAGGTGTCCCCTCCAAGAACACCCGGGCATTAATGAAAATAATGTGTACCCATCATAGGTGTCCCCTCCAAGAACACCCGGGCATTAATGAAAATAATGTGTACCCATCATAGGTGTCCCCTCCAAGAACACCTGGGCATTTCTGAAAATATTCATGTGTATGTAATTGTTGGCCCTGAAGACTCAACCAATCGTGTTCCGACATGTTATAACGTTCGTTTGCCCAGTGATAGCTAATCACCCGAACGGGGATTGTCAATCCCGAATAGATCTATTTCATAACATTCGCGCTCACCCTCCAAGTGATTTACAGTTCATGCAACCTAAGCTAATCCGTAATCATAAAAGTATAGTATGCGTTTACGTTCCAAAAATTAAACCAAGTATTGTATCTCCTCGCGAGATATATAAATGAGTATGTAAACCAAACAGGTAATCAACCACGTAAATGCATTTATAAACAAGCATGTTCTCACCCCAAAAATATATGTAAAACCAGTAAAACGTGGGGCTATGAACTCACCTTGATGTTGAAGAACGATTGATAGGTAGGCATCTAATTCACATTGATGATGAAGAACGATTGACAGATAGGCATCTAATTCACATTGATGATGAAGAACGATTGACAGATAGGCATCTAATATGCACAATACGAACGGAAGACGAAACGGCTCGATCAAGAAGATGCAGCTTAACTTAACGGCTAAGTCTCACTAGCCTAGGATAATGTGTTTGGGTTTCCCGATGAATTGTTATGTCAGCGCGACGCGTTGATAAAAATTTAGATTTAACGTTGTAATGATTTGGTGGCTGGTTAAATAAATAAATTGAAAATATACCCAAAGTGTGTAATATATATTCTTTATATATTACTTATGAAAAATAACTCTTATATAATTCCTACCATGAATTATATAACAAAGACAATCTTTCCAACGATTAATGAAAAGTATATAAAGTTTTGCAAGTATTATATAATAAGGTGTAAATAATTAACCCAATTGGTTTGACACCAATTCAATTAAACGACCGATGTTTGTAACAGTTTATAACCATTATAAAATATAAAATTATATTTTATAAATTATATTTCGTTCGTTGTCAGGTTTTTGTACAGTTATATTCTTATATATCTTTAACATATAATTTATTCCCTTTATCGGTTTATAAAACAATAGTAGTTTTAGTGAATCATAAATATAGGAAATTATATAAGTTTCCTCATGACTTCCCCGTTTATATAACGTTTCCCATATACGTAAAACTCAACGTTTTTCCCTTAATCAATATATATTGCAGTTATTCGCTTTCCAATATTTCAAATGCCCGCGTGTTTCAGATATAACATACATATATATTCACGTTATTATATCTAAACTCGCAAAATAATAATTATCATATTTGTTTAACCATTTAACCACCATTATTTATCCGGTTTTAATATATATAAAACCTTATGTTATATTTAATTGTCGTTTTGCATTTAGTCAATAGCCAATTTATGTTAACCCAAACGCACCCTTACGGTTAGTCTGCTCACCCAAACACACCCGCTGTGGTTCTGACCCGCGAACCAAACACCCCTATACGGCTTTTCCTGCTAAACCAAACACACCCTTGTGTATTTCTGCTATCCCAAACGCACCCTTATTGCTTTAATCCCTAAAACCAAACACCCCTTTTTGTGATAATTCCAACCAAACACAAACCCAAACCCACACAACCCGGCTATACCCGGCTGTTTCGCAGCCAAATCCCGACACATCCTTTTGTGTTATAACCCAACCCAAACACAAACAGCCCCACTCGCCGCGGTGCAAAACCAAACGCACCCGCGGCTGTGACAATTCAAATGCACCCCTTTCGTGAATAACAAAACCAAACGTACCCTTTACAGGTGAAATAACAACCCAACCACATCCCTTGCCGCTTCTGCCCAAACCAAACGTACATTGATGGTGCTGATATGAAAATCAAACGCACCTGGTACGGCTGCCAGACGTAAACTAAACACGCCTTATGTGGCTGCTACCCAACAACATAAACGCACCCTTTGGCTGTGAACGAAACGGACCCTCGTTGATGCTAGCTGAAACCACAGAAAACGAACCCACCCTTAGGGTGGTTTATACACATCAAATGCACCCAACCAAACGCACCCGGCTGTGAACCACAACAACCAACCGAACCCTTTGTTTCTAACAAAAACCAAATGCACCCCTCGTGTCTTTCTTGCTGCCACCCAAACAGATCGCACCCTGGCTGTTCCCCCAGTAGTGCAACCCGAACAAACATCCAACCACCCTAGTGATTGTTTAACCCACAACCCGACCACCCCGGCGTTGACAGCCCTGATCGACACCCCCTTTTGCGGCTTGCTTAACACCGATCAAACAAACACCTCTTGTGTTGATATGTAAACCAACCGCACCCTATGTGGGTGGCTGACCCGAAACCCAACACACCCCTTGCGGTGCTAAACCCAACCAACCCCCCCTCCTTGCTACCATTAAACCTGTCACACCCTTATGGTTTGAGACCAAACCCGGCACACCCGTAGTGGTGTTTCTTTTTCAAACCCACCTGCACCTTGTGTGACTTGTTAAATCGAACGCTCCCTTGTAGAATGTTTCGTGACAGCTTGGCTGTGGTGGGTGGTTGTTGAGGTGATGGTGGTATGATTGAAATAGTGCGGTGAGAGGGTGGTGGTTGACGTGATGATGGTGACTGGGGTGTGGTGGCGCTGACGAAAGTGATGTAGTGGGTCAGTAGATCCGGAGGTGGGGAGTATTTTTGGTGTTGGCCGGATAAGCCCGCCGGAAAACTTTTCCGGCGGCGGCGACGTGGTGGTGGCCGGAAAGTTGGCCGGAGAAGATGGTGGCTGAGGGTGGCCGGCGGTGGGGCGGCCGGACATGGGAGGAGGTGGGGAGAGAATTATAAAGTGTGTGTGTATATATGAGAGATGAAATGAGAAAAAAATTATATAACTTTTTATTTATATTAAAACTTTAAATCCCAAGTGACAAGTGTTAGATACTTGAGGGACCAAATGTGTAACTTTTTCATATACTTTTTTGATAAAAGCGGTTCGGGACTAAATGTAGCGACTAACGGACATTCAATCTCGAAACATGCGCCATTGTTTTTTCTGATCATTTTTCTGATAAAAATGAGTATTTACTTGAGTAATGTATCATAAATATTTTATAACATTTAAATAAAATACTTTATTCATTTTGTGAACCGGTTTCGTCTTTTCCCTAAATAAAATTGGATTTCAACTCGAGTATTCCTTATCCGCAACCGCTTTTATTATAATGATGGCTACTTTATTTAAATATTCTTTAGTAAAATAAATACTGATAATTAAAAAACAAATTTAATTGTTTTTTGTGTGTCCACCCCACCGTTATATTGTTTTTGAAAAATGTTTGCGTGCTGTTTTAGCCCTTTTTCCAGCTCGTGTCCAGGTCTCGGGCCACACTGAAAAGTTGTCAGAATATCATTTCACATCAAATTGCCTTTAAGAGTCCGAGTCCGTGAAACGTGATTTAGATGGTTGTTCTTGTAAGTCAAGCCAGACCTAAAAGTCAAAGGGGTAAAATAGTTATCTTAAAAATCCGAAAATTCTCGGATGTTACAGTACCTACCCCTTAAAGAAATCCTCTCCACGAGATTAAAATCGTGTTTATCTCGCTGAGTGTGACTAGGAACAAGACTTAAGATTTACTAAGCCATTTGAACATACGCTGATAAACTTTATTGGGAGCAAAATTCGGTGTTTCTACACCTCCCAATCTACCAAAAAATTTTGGCTAGGTTTGTCCAGGATATTTAATCCATCGATATGGGTATCTCAAAATGTATCATTACAGATCTTATGACTGATCTAACCGTGTTATAGGAAAAGTCTCATTATAGTGAAAATCTCAAGAAGAAGGTGTATTCGCGTGAGTATGTTTGTATAAGTTTCTATATGTCCGAGGACGTAGTCTCGTTTCTACTATCTGTAAGGTTTGATAATTCACATCAACGTGACTTATGGATGTAAGTACCCAACTTACTTGGCAGTACTTAATTAGTATCTTGACTTAAATTGGTGTACTGTTTGTCTGCGATGAGTAATTCAACTGAATACTATATCGACATATGCTTATTTTGTTTGGGTCTTATCACTTAGTTGATAAAGTTTGTACGATCTGGGACCACTCCAGGACCCAACAACAGCGACCATAACGACGATAACTATAACAAACGGCGATGGGATGCAGAGGGTGAGGACCCTCCGAGAAACAATATCCCCAGAATAAAGTTTAATAAATGAGAGGAGCTCGCGAGAGAGCTTATGCGATAGACGGCGGATTATGTACTCCATCGTTAGTTTCAATGAATCAGCTCCAATAGTTCATTGTGTAACAATCTGTTAGCTCCATTAACAGTTTCCTATTGCGAGGGATTGCAACGCAAGAAGTATACCTCAAGAAGGAGATAAGGTAGTTTCCAAGTAAGGCCTAAATGTCTGCCGAGTGGTAGAACACATTTGTTTCTAGACCCTTTTCAACAGATTCTGGCGATTTTTGAATTTAGGTTCATACTCGTGTCATATCGGATACCATTAAGCCCACTCATTTAAAACTATTTATTCGGCAATAAAGAAGTGTCCTAATTTTATGTAAATAATCAAATGATAACTGATGGTTCGAGAGTGATTTATAATTTATTTCTTTAACGAAGAGGCGTCCCATCCTTTCAATAAACAAATCATAAATCATCCTAGCTTAATTAATTCCCGATGCAATACGCGTAACCCACATAACTTTCCATGATGATGGCTTGACCTTACGATGCATGTGCTCTAATATATGGGACGAGTGATCCAAACTCGTCTCGAGACTGGGAGCAAAACTACCCAAAAATATCGAGCTAGAGTCAAGATAGGTAATGAGTTAACCTGGTCGAGTAACCCAGTAAAAAGTCTCGATGAACCAGTCAACATAGCAATTATCATATAAATCCTCCTATTACAAGTCCCGCCTATACAAGACTTGTAATACTTAGATTTATACATAATCCCATGTAACCAAAATTTATAACGGTCTTCGTGTAATACAATATAGTATAAAGCTATGAAGAAAATAATGTCCTTAGAGACCATTGTTTAACTTACAATGTCTGATAACGAAGTGAGACCATTGCGCAACTCACAATGTCCAAGAAGCAAGATGAGACCATTGTATAACTCACAATGTCTAAGAAGCAAGATGAGACCATTGTATAACTCACAATGTCTAAGAAGCAAGATGAGACCATTGTATAACTCACAATGTCTGACGAGTAGAATGAGACCATTGTGCAACCCACAATGTCTTAAAAATATTCTGATATTTATATAATAACTCTTATATAAATAAGCGTACGATATACGCGAAAGGAATGCAAGCATATATATATATTATATATATGTATGCCACGTAAGCACTTAATGCAGCACGTAACGTAAGCACATAAGCAAGTAGCGTGTATGCACTTTGAAAATGTTTGTTGTGATGCAATGTTTGTGAAAACGACTATAGTCTAGGTAAAAATAAGCAACCTAGTTCTTCTATACCAGTGCTCGATACCAATCCGTAACACCCCCAATAATACAACACTGCAGCGAATACCACATGGGGCTTACTTCATAATACACAACTCTAGATACAAGAAACGACCTCTAAATGTGTCGTTCGTAAAACAATCTCGTTGATTTATCAAACTCTTGAATTTAATATACATTTGTCCATAATTGCATCACAAGAAAAGCTTGAATGTATAGACTAAATGCACTTCAAGAATCCAGCATATAATTTCCCTGAGAAACAGGCTTAAAAGTGTCCACATTAAAGTTGGTGATACATAGGTTTTCTGTAAAATACAAACGTTTAGTTTCAATAAATGTAAATGCCCACTTTATCATCACATGCCCATATAAAAACTTTAAAACTACCGTACCTCCCTACAGTATCATAAATTAATTTGTATGACCATTTAAATCCTTAAATGTTCCTTCCAAAATGATGTATGATTTTTAGAAATCAATTATCTGTAAAAAATGCAAGACCATTCTATCCCCAAATAGTCCCCAAATGTACGTGGTCAAAGTTGATCACAAATATCCAAAAGAAGTATAGCCACTTTATTCAGCGTGTATAAAAACCCAGGATTACCATTACTTAAGTTCATGAACCCTGGGACATAGACTTGTATGTATGCCACGTTATTCAAGGCACAGTATAAAATAAAAGAGGAAAAAAGTTGTACCCATAGTAGGTGTTCCCTCCAAGAACACCCGGGCGATAATAAAGAATATGTTTCCCCCGTACCGGTTTCCCCTCCAAGGACAACCCGGCAATATAAAAGAAATGTTTTCCCCCGTTACCGGTTGTCCCCTCCAAGGATACCCGGCAATAATATGTATAGTGATTGTTGACCCCGCAGGCGCCAATCCATTCGAATACTACATGGTAATAACGATCGTTCCCGGGTTATAGCTATCACCCGAACGGGGATTGTCAATCCCAATAGATCTATTTATAACATTCGCGCTCACCCTCCAAGTGATTTACAGTTCATGCAACCTAAGCTAATCATAATCATAAAAGTATAGAATCTTTACCGTTCAAAAAGTAACCAAGTATTGTATCTCATCGCGAGATATATAAATGAGTATGTAAACCAAACAAGTAATCAACCATGTAAATGCGTTTGTAAACATTATGCAGACGAGTTGAAAATGAGCACGTAACGAGTTTAAATCAAACACGTAATTGAATTTGTAACCAGCATTTTCTCACCCAAAATATGTAAAACGTGGGGCTATGAACTCACCTTGATGTTGAAGAACGATTGATAGGTAGGCATCTAATTCACTTTGATGATGAAGAATGATTGACAGATAGGCATCTAATATGCACTATACGAACGGAAGACGAAACGGCTCGATCAAGAAGATGCAGCTTAACTTAACGGCTAAGTCCCACTAGCCTAGGATAATGTGTTTGGGTTTCCCGATGAATGGTTACGTCAACGCGTCACGGTTGATTACAAGATTTAATATTTAGAAGTTGTAAGACTTTGGTGTTGGGTAAATAAATAAATTGAAAATGCACGCAAAGTGGGTAATGATATAGTTCTTTATATAATACTATGAAAAATAATTCTTACCGTCTGAATTATATAATAAAGACCAGACAAACTCAGGATAATGTGAACTGTATAATACATTTGCAAATTAAAAAGTGAGAGTAAAATAATAACCAATTATTTCACAGCTCATTTAATTATTAAGAAGTCCTTGTTAAAAAGACACACGTCTTTAGTATAAATTAAAACACACGACGTTTGTAAAACTTTTTACAGTAGTTTTATGTGTTACTTTCTAGCTGAAAAATTATAAAATATAAATATATTTTATAAACTTAAAATTCGTTTCCTCGACAGGTCCGCGTCTAAAATGGATATCTCAATGTAAAAGTATAGTTTTTTTCGTTCGTTTCAAGTTATGATTGTAATTATATTTTAGATATACCTTAAAATATAACATTTTTTTTTTTTTTTTTTTTATTTTTCTTTTTTGTTTAATGTCTTTATCGGTTTTCTAAATATATTATAAGTTTTTAGTAACATTAGCTAAATATAAAAATTTATATAAAATTTTTCATGACTTTCCCCTTATATAACATTTTCCGTTTTCTTAAATCCTACGTTTTCCTTTAATCATATATTATTGGAAATCATACGTTTTCATATTTCAAATGCACGCGCTTTCTAGTTATAATATATATGTTGCAAGTATTCACGTTTCCATTTTTCCAACTCCCGCGTTTATCAGATATGACATATATATTCACGTTATTATATCGAAACTCACAAACTAATAAATATTGTAATTTATATAACCCTTAACCCGCCGCTTTGTTCCGATTAAAATTTATAAATCTCGTTTAACATTTTATAATTCAATAAAATTGTAATATATATTTTATTGTTAATTCATCTTACCCCATCACACCCCTTTCGTAAATATGCTCACCCAAACGCCCCTTATGAAATTCTGTACTAACAATGCATCCTAGTCGGTGATACAATCAAACCGAAGGTCTTATACATATCAAACAAACACCTCCCGCTGATAAACCAACCCAACCCGCACCCGCTTCGGTGCTTATTTCAAACCACACTCAAACCAAACGCACCCCGCTGTGGTGGAAAACCACAGCCAAACCCGGCGCACCTTTATTTCTTAAACAAACCAAACACGTCCCGGCTGTGAACCACAACAACCCGACACGAACACCCCTTTTTGTTATAACCCTACACGAACACCCCTACTTGGGGTTATTACAAATCCAAACGCAAACCAATCCCGGCATTTCTTTGTCCCTCCCCGCTACCCCCGACAGCCAACCCGGCTGTCCCCGCTGTCAAACGCACCCCTCGGGTGTTATACCCGCAAAACAAACACACCCTTGGCTTCTATAAACAAAACCAAACCCAACGCATCCTACCCCCCTCGCCCGCGGTTGACCCGTCGAAACAAACACCCCCTTTGGGTGGTGGCTGCAACCGAAACAAACACCCTTGCGGGTGTTGCCTCTGCCAAACGCACCCCCAATTGGGTGGCTGACCATGAAAACCAAACGCACCTTTTTGTTGTTTTACAACCCAAAACGCACCCTTGTTGGTGGTTATAAAACCACGCGCACCCTTGGGAGGTGGCGGTTGTGGTGGTGGTTTCGGTGGAGATGGAGTGACGGGGTGATGATGATGATGATGATACGATGATGATGGTGGTGTGACCGTGGTGGGGTTATGATAATGACGATGATGATTATGATGGGTTCGGTGGGGAGGCAGTGGGTGTGACGGGGTGGAGGTGGTGGAGGCATGGCAGCGGGCTGTGGTGGCGAGTGGTGGCGCGTGAGTTGGTGGGTCGTATAGATCCGGAGATGAGGATCATTCTTGGAGTTGGCCGGAAAAACCCGCCGGAAAAGTTTTCCGGCGACGGTGTGGTGGCGGTGGCCGGAATCCGGCGGCGGCAGCCGGTGGCCGGATGTTGTGAGGGGAGAGAGAAGTGTGTGTTGATGTATATGAAAAATGAAATGAAATGTGAGGTTTTATATATATATATTAATCAATGTGACAAGTTATAATTGTGTAGGGTTTAAATTGTAAATATTTAACGTAGTTTTTATAACTTTCGGTTCGGGACTCGTTTGAGCGACTTAACGGATGATTCAACTCTTGAAACTTGCGCCATTGTTCTCTAAATCATTTTTCTGATAAAAATGAGTATTCGCTTGATAATATTTCATAAATATTTTATAACATTAAATAAAATATCTGTTATTCATTTTTGAACCGGTTTCGTCTGGTCCGAAATAAAATTGGATTTCAACTCGAGTATTCGCGTTATCCGCAACGCTTTTAATTTAAAATGATGACTAATTTATTTAATATTTTTATTAAATAAATACTGATAATTAAAAACAAATTTAATTGTTTTTGTGTGTCCGCGTTGTATATTGTTCGAAAAATGTTTGCGGTGCTGTTTTAGCCCTTTTCGGCTCGTTTCCAGGTCTCGGGCAGAACTGAAAAGTTGTCAGGAATGTCGTTTCACATCGAATTGCTTTAGGGTCCGAGTCGTGAATACTTGATATAGATTATCGTTCTTATAAGTCAAGCCAGACCTAAAAGTCAAAGGGTAAAAATAATTATCTAAAAATCCAAAAATTCTCAGATGTTACAGTACCTACCCCTTAAAGAAATCTCGTCCCGAGATTAGATTTGTGTTATCCGCTTAGTGTGTCTAAGAAAAGACTTAAGATTTACTAAACCAGTTGAACATGACGCTGATAACTTTATTCAGCAATATCTGGTGTTTCGACGCCTCTTAATATACCTAAATTTCGGCTAGGTTGACCAGGATATCCAATCCATTAGAATAGGTATCTTAGGGAAACATCGTTTCAAGGTTTATAATTGGTATAAACGCTTTATGAAGAAAGCCTCTTAATAGTGATCACATCAATGGAGAAAGTGTAGTTGCATGGTTACATCTATATAAAGTTATAAATGTCTTAAGGCAGAGTCTTGTTTCTGCTATCCGTAATGTTTGATGATTCACATCAACGTGGCTTATGGATGTAAGTACCCAACTTACTTGGCAGTACTTAATTAGTATCTTGACTTAAATTGATGTATTGTTTGTCTGTAATGAGTAATTCAACTGAATACTATATCGACATATGCTTGTCTTGTTTAAAGTGGGTTTCATCACTTAGTTGATAAAGTTTGTACA
>BQNB010114348.1:1926-21770 GCA_026074375.1 Tanacetum coccineum
AAAAAATAAATGAAAAAAAAAGTTTTAGAAAAATAGGAAAAAGGGGTATTTTATAACTTGTGATCTCTTAACTCTCTCCACAAAAATCTTTGCTACTTTTCAAAGGTTTAGTTTGGGGAATTTTTGAGGTATTTGGTTATAAGGCATATAATATTGCGTGAGGACACGCAATCGCTTAGTTTGGGGAATTTTGATATGTGTGAAAACACATATCCATTTTATATCAAAATAGATCCTAAAAAGACAAAATTGTGCTTAAAATGCTTGAATATTGATTGTTTTGTCTTTGTGATTGTGTAGGTACAGATATTGCAAAAATCACAAGAAAACGGTTAAAATCGGGCAAACACGAACACGGGAACAGAAGAGCACGCAAAGAGCTGGGAGAAAGCTATCAAAAGTCAAAAGTGGTCAACTCAAGTCAACCTTTGGTCAACTTAAGTCAAACCACAAAAAGACAAAACTACAAATATTTCCAAATCAGTCCCTCATTAATTCCAAAATTACAAAAATAATCCCTAAAAACCTAACGGTGTTAACTCTTAGAGTTAACATCCGTTACTTTTTTTATAACAAAACACAAATCCACGCCCAAGCCCAAAACCTACAATACCCGGCCCATCCCTTTTATAAAAAGCCCCAAGTCAACCCCGGGTCAAAATAATCAAACGCACCCATAAGTAAAAATGGCGCGAATAGTGGTTAAACCACTATTCATCATCTTCACCATTTTACCAAGGGGACAAATCAAAGGGGAAACTCTAATTAAGGGACAAAAAGGACAATTCAAGTACATAGGACTGACATGGCAGAGTAAAACGTCACCAAGCAATCTGATTGGCCATTACCCACAAGAGGGACACACGTGGATAATAAAGAAAGCACACGGAGAAGGATAATTTGCACTTGAGCTACACTCAGAAGAAGCACAGAAAGACTAAGCTACGGATTGCCACGCTGGCAATCCGTGTGAGCTATCAAGTGATCTAATGGCCAAGAATGATTCTCCAATCATTGAAGGAATGTACGAATGAGATTGAAAGGAACGTGTAACAACCACGAGGACTAGAAGCTTCAGCATAAGGCTATAAATAGCCTCACACTATCATTGATACAGGAGAGAGTTTTTTTAGCTTTTAGATTTTTTTAAAATAAAATTGTAACTTTAGCTTTATCAATTTGTAGCTTATTTTCCCTTTTCAAATTAATGTAATCAGTTTAAATATTATGTAATCTGTTTTCTAGTTTAATAAAAGCAAGTTCTCTTTAATAAATTTTGTCATAAGCTCTTAAAAAGCTCAAGTGTTTGTGTATTGTTTGATAAGCTCATCACAAGCTCTCACAAGTCTCTAAGCTTGTGATTGAGCTCAATTATTCCTTTAATCTACTTAAACCTTAAAATAAGCTTAAATACCCTTGTTGTTTGAATTATGGACTTAAGGAAGGGAAGCTTATAATGGAAGAGCTTCCAAGGACTTATACTGGCTTATCATTGATAAGCCAGAGCTTGTAGAGAAGCTCCATGAGCTTATTCAACCTTTGTTAAGCTAAGGTTTCTTGTAACTTTTCCTTTTCTTTATTGTCTTTACTATCTTCTTAGTGTAATCTAGCTTATTTTGCTTAAATTGTTGCTATTTGGTGCTTAAACTTGTCTTATTTAGCTTATTGAACTTGTTTTATAATTTGTTTTAGGATTTAGTAGTATAGATTTTAGCTTTTCATAATTTGTCTTTACAATCACTAAAAATCAAAAAAAAATAAGTAGTTTAGCTTTTAGCTTGTTAGTCTTGCTTATTATTTGTTTAAATTAGCTCAATAGGGTTGTTAGAAGCTTATAAGAATCTGGTATTCAAGATTGGATCATTAAATTTCTTTTAGATAAGCTAAAAATGAGTTTAATGATTTTAAAGGGGTGTTTGGCATAGCAGTACTAACTACAAGTTAGTACTGCTAGTGGCCTTGTGGTCGTTTGTGTTTGATTTAAAACTCAAAATTAGGTTTGGTTAAGCTACTTTTATAAGTTAGATTAGTGTTAGTTGAGTTTGCATAAGTTAGACTCATAATAGTTCAAATCTGTCAAAATTCATTTGCATAATTAGCTCAGATCTTTTCTAGCATTATTCATTGTTTCTCTTGCCTTAGATTTGAGTTTTTAGCTTGTTAAAATTATGTCAATTGTTCTGAATCAATAGGTTTTGAGTTTTGGTTCTTATGCTTGTCAACTGCATCAGCAGTTAAATTAAACAAACTGTCAATTTTAAGCTCAAGTTTCATTAGGGTAATTTAGCTGTTAGCTTTTGATTTTCAGATAATAGATAGCTTATAGGCCATAGTTTAGATATTTACAATTAGTTTTAAATTTCTAGCTTATTTTGTCATTAAAACTTAAGCTGCAAATTTGCCTTTTGTCTTTTTATTAAGTAAAAACTCAGCACATGTTGAGCTTGCTGTCTGTTTTCACAAGCTCCTTTTAATAAGCTCTTGCTGCTTTAAGCTCTTTTGAAAAGCATTTCCTAGTAGAATTTAAGCCAAGTTTTTAGAAAAACCAAGTTTTATTTTATAGAGTACTTATTTGCTAGCTTATTTTTAAGCTAAAAGTAGCTATTAGGGCCTGTTTGGTTTTTGGTTTTGCATAAGTGCTTATTTAGTCTTTTTAGATTAATCTCTTGCCTTATTTTTAGTTTTGATTAGTTCATCAGCTTAAATTTAGCATATTATAGCTTAATTAGTTTTAATTTTAGCTTAATAAGTCTTCTAGCTTAATTAGTTTAAGAAAAAATCAAAAAAAAAGTTGTTAAGTAGTTTCTGTTAGTTTATAAGCTGTTTAACAGCTTATTTAGTGCTTTTTATAAAAAGTTTCTTTAAAAGTTGCTTTTATTAAAAATGCTTATTTTTAGGTACTAAACAACTTTGCTTTTATAAGTTTTTGAAAATAAAAAAAAGGGAAAGTGGAAGTCGGGGGTGAGCAAGACTCGAACCCCCGACCTCAACACTCTCAACCTTTATAACACACACACTACCACTGCGCCCTTGGGTCTTTTTCGTTATACACTTGCAACATTTATTCTTTATACACTTTTAGTCCTTATAAGCTTTATAAGCTGTTTCAGCTTATTTCGTGGCTTATTTGATAAGCTGTGATTATAAGCTTATTTTTCCTAGGTTTTAAGTAGTGTAAGCTATTTTCTGTAATTTTTCTAGAATTTTTATAGTTTGTTTAGTATTTTTAAACATTTATTTTCATTAAAAACTTTAAAAAATCATAAAAAATAGAAAAATAATCCAAAAAATATAAATCTTTTTTATAAAATTTTCTTTTATCATAAAGTTCATAGGAAAATTAGTTTTGCTTTCGTAGGGTCTAAATTGCAAAATTTTGTTTTTTAAAGAACGGGATTCGTTCCCGTTCTCGTTTTTCGTGTTTTAACGTTCATTTTAACTCCGTTTTTGTTCTAGTTTTCTTTAAACTTACTTTTTAGTCAAATAGAGTCCATTTAAAAATAAAAAAATTAAGTTAGGTTTATTTTTAGTAATTTAGGGTTTTTGACCTCCGTTTAAGGGTCTTGTTTTTCGTTTTTAGTTAAATTTTAGTTTCCTGTTATTTTTCCTTATGCTTAATTGTTAGAATTTGTTTATTTTAATTTTTTTTTAAAGTAGATAATCAAATCAAACTTTGTCTTCAATTCAAATCATTGTCCGAACATCTAACGTGGTTTCAATTTCACAAGTCGTTAGGGATAACGACACGGGAATCATACTTCACGGTTTATATACGTATTATATTATATATATATTTGTGAAGATTTTCTTTTTTTTACCTTTTTGCCTAAAAGGTAATCTGGTAATTTTCATTCATATTATATATTTTATTATGACGTATATATAGATTCTAACGGATCATTCATCTTCATAAAACTTTGAGTGGAGTACTCGTTTAGACATCAACTTCTGTGTTTCGTCATATGGCATGGCTTTCGGCACCATATAAACTACCACGGGTCTTCTGGCTATGGTCATTAGATATACATTGATGCGTTAACTTGGTTTTTAGCGAAACTCATTTCTGTTATCACCAAGTTGTGGAACTCGTGTCATTTTCTAGTATCACCAAGTTGTGGAACTCATTTCACTAATTACAAATAAAATGATGTTGATCCCACGCCTTGATCGATTCTTTAGTATATAAAGAGTTTGTTACCTTGGAAGAATCCAAAACTTACCATTTGTGTCACTTACGAGATACGGCTCACCTTAAAAAGTAAAATTTTTAAGAGCTACCGTGAAGTAAGTTTGATTATTTGGTTCAAGTTGTCTTTCTCGTTGTCCGTTAAAATTAGATTGTGAATAAACTTTAGAAAAACCAAAAATATTTTTCTTATTATTTTTCTATTTTCCTTTAAATAGTGCATGCGCACTAGACGTTCTAATTATCCTAATAATTCAAACGTCACAATTCCAAGACGTCAGAGAAGACAAGTTTCTAACATAGTCGAACCCGAGATTCGAACTATTGTTGCACCTATGGCAGAACGTACCATGGAGGAGCTACTCCGTGCCCCCACGGAAGGGTACGGAGAAGCTATTGTTTTACCAGAAATCAATGCCGATCATTTTGAGATTAAGACGAATTTGCTTCAGTTGGTTCAAGCTAACCCGTTTAACGGTCGTGAGAATGAGAATCCTCATGCTCATATCAATAGTTTCAAAAGGATTACTTCGACTTTACGATTTAGGAATGTGCCTAACGATGTGATTAAGCTTATGATGTTTCCATATTCGCTCGAGGGAGCCGCTAAAACTTGGTACGAGAAAGAACCACCAAACTCAATCTTGACTTGGGAGGATCTCGTTACCAAGTTCGTTAACTAATTTTTCCCTCCTTCAAAAACCACTCACTTAAAGAATGAAATTTCTCGTTTTACATAAAAATTCGAGGAAACTTTTAGTGAAGCTTGGGAACGATTTAAGGAGTTGCTTAGAGCATGCCCCCATCACGGATTTACGGAGTTAACTCAAGTTGATACCTTTTACAATGGTTTAAATGAGAATGAACAAGACTCCTTAAATGCCGCGGCGGGTGGAAATCTTTTAAGTAAAACAACTAGAGAGGCTTTAAACATAATTGAGAATAAATCAAAAGTTCGTTATTCACGTAATAGATCAAATGCTTCTAGGATGAATGCTACTTCTAGTAAAACGGATGAGAGAATCGATAAGCTTGCAGATCAACTTTCGACCTTAGTCGAGATTGTTTCTAAAAAAGTTGTCACTCCCGCTCCGGTTAAAGCGGTTGAGGAATCTTGTGTTACTTGTGGTGGTTTTTTTATATTTTTTCGTTTTTTTGGTGCTCATTCTTGGTATAATTGTCCGGCTACCGATAACAATCAGGCTAGTGTTTGTGCGACTACGGGTACTTACAATCAAGTTAACCCTCAAACCCATGTTCAGTAATCAATGGCGCCACCGGGTTTTTGCTCCGGGAAAACAATGGTCAAAATAGGTTTAATCAGAATCATGTTCAAGGGAATAATTTTAATCGGGGGAATAATTTTTCATGGAAATCAAGGTTTTCAAAATCAAAATAATCATGCTCCAAATTTTCAAAACCAAGGATTTCAAAACCAACATTTTCAAGTGCCTAATAATCAAGTTCAACAAGAGATTTCAAATGATTTTTCAAGTTACAAGAGGAATAATGATCAGATGTTGAGGAACATGCAAGTCAATTCAGAAACTCGTTGAAAGGAGACCTTAAGAATGAAAATTTCAAAACACGATAAAATTCAACAAAGGCCGTCATGATGAATCAACAAACAATTTCCCAAAATAATTTGACAAAACATGATTTTGTGGATTGTTGCAAAAAAACCAAAAAAAAAAAGCCTACTCCCCTACGGTACTCTTCCGGTAACACAATCCCAATACCCGAAGGGTTTGAGATGATAAGCAATCCACTACTCGAAGTAGTGGTGTTATGAGGGGACCCTCGATACCTACTATCTTTCTCCTAACAAGGTAGTGGAACGAGAATCCGAGGAGACAAGGAAAAAGAGCAACAAAGTTCCAAGGATGTACGCTCAATCCCAACCTCCAGTTATCCCCATTTCTATTCCGGAACCCGATGTTCCGAAGACTTTACCTAAAACCACTCCCATTCCGGAACCCGATGTTCCGAAGAGTTTACCTAAGCCCAAATATATTGATATCCTTCATGACGTGATGATCAAAAGTCCCGTGATAAAGCTTTCGAATCAAATGGAGGAAGATATTCCAAAATCCCTTTCAAGATTTGCGCTTTCGGTCATTAGTTTCGCTGGGTGGCTTCACTTTTGATGCCAAGATTTGCTCCTACGATTAAGAGTTTGCTCATGAATAAGGAAAAGTTGCTTGAGTTAGCTAAGATACCATTAAACGAGAATTGCTCGGCAATGCTTCTCAAAAAGCTTCCCGAAAAGCTTAGAGAATCGGGCATGTTTCTTATTCCATGTAATTTCCCAGGAATAGATGTATGCCACGCCTTGGCCGATCTTGGCGCGAGCATAAATATTATGGCTACTTTCTTAGTTGGATAAAGCTTCCAGTTCTCTGTTGAACTTACTACCAACTCGGAGGACTTTAGGGGGGGGGGGGGGGGGGGGGGGGGGGGAGTTAGCGGGACCGATCAATTATTATCCTAAAGGACTCGCCGAGTCGTTTTTACAAAGTTGGGAAATTTCATTTTCCTAGCCGACTTTGTTGTTGTCGGATTTCGAAGCTGATTCCTCGAGTACCTTCATTACTTGGAGATCGTTTTTTTCTAAGGACCGGTTAGTGCTTTATTTGATGTTTATGGAGAAGAAATAACCCTTGGGTCTGATAACGAAGCCGTCACATTTTAAATCTAGATCAAACTACAAGATACTCCTCTATAAAATGAAAAGTCGGCAAACCGAATTGACATCCATTGAGTGCAGTTTGTGAGGAGTATGCTCCTGGAATTCTCCTCTTGTATTAGGATTTCCTATTTCTTCGGGTGGCATTCCCACCTCGACGTCTGAGCCGTTTATTCCGATTCATTTTAGAAGAATTGACGCTTATCTAAGGATGATTCTATTTCATCGGAAATTGATCATGCCTCGGAGGTAAGATTATTTGTTTGATGAAAATTGTTAATTAATGACCGTTTTCAACTTCCTCCGATGGACCTTAAACAAAGTGAAGTGACCGAGGCAAAATCTTCAATTGAAGAGCCTCTGGAATTAGAATTAAAAGATTTGCCGTCTCACTTAGAATATGCTTTCTTGGAAGAAAATGACAAGTTACCAGTTATTATTGCAAAAGGTTTAAAAAATGATGAAAAAGATGCTCTTTTAAAGGTGCTCAAATCTCACAAAGGGGCCATTGGTGGGAAAATCACGACATTCAAGGGGATCGACCCTCGTTTTTGTACCAAAAATCTTGATGGAAGATGTTTATATAAATCCTACGGTACAAAGTCAAATGACAGTTTAAACCCAAAAATTCATGAGGTAATAAAAAAAGAGGTCCTAAAACTTCTTGATGCCGGAATGATTTACCCGATCTTTAACAGCCCATGGGTTAGTCCAGTGCATTGTGTTCCCAAGAAAGGTGGAATAACCGTCATTGCTAATGAAAAGAATGAATTAATTTCAACACGTTTAGTTACCGGATGGAGAGTTTGTATCGACTATAGGAAAATAAATGAAGCGACTTGAAAAGATCATTTTCCATTGCCGTTTATGGATCAGATGATAGAAAGATTAGCTGGGAATGAGTTCTATTGTTTTCTAGACGGATTTTCAGGATATTTCCAAATACCAATAGATCCCCAAAGACCAGGAGAGAAAACTACTTTTACATCCCATTATGGAATTTCGCCTACCGACGCATGCCATTTGGTTTGGTGTAATGCTTTCCGGTACTTTTCAGTCGATGTATGATGACCATATTCATGATATCGATGAAAGACCATGGAAGTGTTTTTGGCGATTTCTCTGATTTTTTGGGGATAGTTTTGATTCGTGCCTCTCCAATTTAGAAAAGATGCTAAAACGGTGTGAAGACACGAATTTAGTTCTTAATTGGGAAAAGTGCCACTTTATAGTGTAAAAGTAGGTTTGTGTTAGGGCATTAAATTTCAAAGGTCAGGAGTTGAGGGTCCCGATCGTGCTAAAGTTGATGTTTATCGCTAAGTTCCTCACCGACTACAGTTAAAAGGGTTAGGGGGGGGTGGGTGGGAGGTTGTCTTAGGTCATGCAGGTTTTTTACCGCCGATTCATCCAAGACTTTTCTAAGATTTGCTAGACCAATGATCACCTTCTTGAGAAGGAAACACCGTTTGTGTTTTTCTAAAGAGTGTTATTGATGCTTTTCGGGACTCTTGAAAAAGAAGATTACCGGAAGCTCCAATCTTAGTTGTCCAGGATTGGAATCTTTACTATTCGAACTCATGTGTGATGCAAGTGATTTCGGCGATTGGTGCGATTTAGGAGACAACGAAAGATGAAGATTTTCAGCCTATAAATTATCTAGCAATACTATGACTGAAGCTCAAATTCATTACTCTACCACCGGAAAAAAGGAAATTGCTTGCCGTTGTTTATGATTTTGAAAAGTTTGGCCATATCGTATTTATCCAAAAGGCATAGTGTATACGGATTCACTCGGCTTTAAGTACCTTATGAAACATAACAAGACGCTAAAGCCGAGTTGGGGCTCCGGTGGGTTCTTCTCCTACAAGAATTTGATATCACCATCCGTGATAAAAAAAAGGAAGTGAGAACCTTGCGGCTGAACCATTTATTAGATGAGAATCCTCATAAAGATGTGTTAGAAACAAAAGTCATAATTGACATTTTTTTTAGAAACTCTTGGAGTTATTTCTAGTGAAAGTACCCCATGGTTTGCGGACTATGCAAACTACCATGCGGGGAATTTTATCATCAAAGGAAAGTCAACTCAACAAAAGAGGAAGTTTTTAAGGACGTTAAACATTATTTATGGGATGATCCCTATCTTTTTCGTACTTGTGCGGATCAAATCATTCAAAGGTGTGTGCATGGGCAAGATGCTATTGACATTCTCAAAGCTTGTCATGAAGGACCCACCGGGGGCCATCATAGTGCCAATCTCATCGCTCGAAAAGTATTTGATGCCAGTTTCTTTTGGCCTACCATATATCGAGATGCCCGTACGATGATCAAATCTTGTGATACGTGTCAAAGACAAGGCAAAATTTCACAACGAGATGAGATGCCTCAAAACTCTATCCAAGTTTGTGAAATCTTTGATGTATGGGGTATCAATTTTATGGGACCATTTCCGTCTTCAAGAGGAAATAAATACATCCTCGTAGCCGTTGATTATCTTTTGAAAAGGGTTGAAGCACAGGCACTTCCCACAAATGATGCTAGAGTTGTAGTAAATTTTTAAAATCTTTTTTTGCCCGATTTAGAACACCTAGAGCTATAATAAACGATCGTGGGACCCATTTTTGGAATGATCAGTTTACTAAAGTAATGTCTAAGTATGGGGTCACACATCGTCTAGGTACCGCTTATCACCCTCAAACGAGCGGTCAAGTGGAGGTGTCCAATCGAGGTTTATAACGTATTATAGAAAGGACGGTTGGAGAAAATCGTGCCTCATGGTCTGGCAAATTAGATGAAGCTTTGTGGGCATTTCATACTGCTTTTAAGAGACCGATTGGTTGTATGCCTTACAAGCTTGTTTATGGAAAGTCTTGCCATTTACCAATTGAGTTAGAGCATAAAGCATACTGGGATTTGAAACATGCTAACGTCGATCTTAAAACCGCGGGTGATCACCGGAAGCTTCAACTAAATGAACTTAATGAGCTTCTTGATCAAGCTTACGAGAATTCTTTGATTTATAAGGAGTGGACGAAGAAGCTTCACGACTCAAAGATCAAAAACCACATTTTCAATGTTGGTGATCGAGTTTTACTTTTCAACTCTCGTCTAAAGATATTCTCAGGAAAGCTTAAAACTCGTTGGTCAGGACCTTTCACCATCACCAAAGTTTTTCCATACGGAACTATTGAGTTATCTCAACCTGATGGTCTAAACTTTAAGGTGAATGGTCATCGTGTGAAGCATTACTTCGGAGGGGACTTACCACCAAAGGAAGTCCAAGATCTCCACACTCTCCCTAAGGACGAATGAATTCAGGGATCGAGTCAAGCTATGTGACTCGGTTACCAAAAACAAAGCGCTTCGTGGGAGGCACCCCATGCTTATCCATTTTCTAATTTTCTTTCATTTTTCTATTGTGTTGTGAGGAGGCTTGTACTCTTCCGTTCCTTGTGTTTGTTGTTTGTACTTGTGATTGTTTGCAGGATAAACCCAACTTTTCTGAAGACTCTCGTGTTCGGTGTTTTGTCCCGGTCCACTCGAGCTTCCTAGCCTTTGCTTGCCATTAGTTTGGGGAAATCCAATATCCTAAAGATTATTATCGTCTAACATTTATCTTTTAGCACACTTAATAAACGGCTTAAGATATTTGTGATACTTTCTTCATGTTTGAGTTATGCATTCGACCTTTTTGAGTTCTAGTATGGGGTTTTTAAGTCTTAGGCTAGGAAACATTGAGGACAATGTTTGATTTTAGTATGGGGTAGTATATCTTCGATATGATCTTACCTACTTTTACCTGTTGTTCTCACGTACCCCGTTTTCCCACCAAAATTTTCAAAAATATGAAAAAATTTAAAATTTTCAAAAATAAAATAAGTGTTTTTGTCACAATTTTGACTTTCTTGCTGGGTAAGAATAAGAGTAAATTTTGACCCGATCGAGCGTGTTGAGCTCTAGCTTGTTCCTTAACTATTAGGCTAAGCGTTCGCTAATTTGCGAAGAACGAAAAATGATAGAGTTAAGTATGAGTAGGATGCTAAACAAGGATTATTTGGAAATCCTAAGAGCTCATGTATGTAACTTGTTGCTTTTTCTCCCATAAGCTCTTAACCGGATTAATATACGTGCTATTTCTGAAGATTAAACTTAAATCAACAATTTTTATGTAATATATATAGCAAAAATTTTAGTTTTAGTTCAAATTTATACTTGAATTTTTCAAAAAGAAGTCTTCTATATATAAAAAAATGATAAAATGAAAAAAAATATATAATAATAAAAGTTGTGGGCTGATAAAAGTTTACTGCCTCTTGCCGGCTCACAACCGATGTGGTAGTCTTCTAAAGAAAGCCCATAGTAAGAATAAAAATCCGAGACTGATAAAAGTTTGCTGCATCTTGCCGGCTCACAACCGATGTTGCAGCCTTCTAAAAGGTCGAGGGTTACAATTGCATAAATATCTAAATAATTAAGTGTGAATTAATAAATTGACTTCTTTTTGTTAAATTCAAATATGCTTTTGCACTTTTACTATTCTCTTTTATAAGCTATGAATATCCGGGAAACCTGAGAGTTTTTGAAACCTAAGGTCTGTGAGTCCCGATACTAGTCTCTGTGGGGTGTCAAAAGCCTGGTCACTTAGCCGTAAGGTTGGGATGTGCCGAGACGAAAGTCGCTACATGGGATGATCTCGCCTTTAAACTCATTATTCTAAGGTGGAACGTAAAGCATAGTATGTTGCAAAAAGTTGATCCATGGTTGAAATTCAAGATAGCACACTCACTTAAGATATAATAAATATCGGGAGTGAAAAGTTCACAATTTGCAAATATGAGTAGTGTTAGCATCCTTACTGATATTTAGCTGTGATTTTGTTTTAAGCTTGGTTTGGATAAGTGAAAAGTCGGGAACGATGAATTTATCCTTTTTGGGGCATTCTCGGATTCGAAATGTATCTTGTTCGATGATCCCTAACAGTTATGGAAATAACGAAAGTCGAAATAATCTCAATTATATTATTAATATATATAAAAAATGAAAAAAAGTTTTAGAAAAATAGGAAATAGGGGTGTTTTATAACTTGTGATTTCTTAACTTTCTCCACGAAAATCTTTGCTACTTTTCAAAGGTTTAGTTTGGGGAAGTTTTGAGGTATTTGGTTATAAGGCATATAACATTGCGTGAGGACACGCAATCGCTTAGTTTGGGGAATTTTGATATGTGTGAAAACACATATCCGTTTTATATCAAAAATAGCCCTAAAAAGACAAAATTGTGCTTTAAATGCTTGAATATTGCTTGTTTTGTCTTTGTGATTGTGTAGGTACGGATAAAGCAAAAATCGCAAGAAAACGGTCAAAACCGGACAAACACGGACACGGGAACGGAAGAGCACGCAAAAAGCCGGGAGAAAGCTTTCAAAAGACAAAAAGTCAACTCAAGTCAAAGCCTTAGTCAACCCTTGGTCAAAACTTACAAGATGACAAAACCCAAAACCCCAAAAACAGTCCCTCATAAATCACCAAATTGCAAATTAAACCCTAAACCCTAACGGTCGTTATCTCTTTATAATATAAGACTTATACGTTCTCTTATCTAGTTATAACCAAAAACAAATCAAGCCCATTTTCTTATAACCGACCCAAACCCAGAAAGTTAAATACAGAGTTCGTGGTATTGCATACACTTATATTGCAACCCTAATACAGATCCTAACCGAATGCTCCTTGATAAGGCAAAAATGTCAAATTCCACAAAAGGATAAAATACACAAGAAAGAATCAATGATAAAAAGATTCGGAAGAGTATTCCCGGGTCGTATGTCCCTACGAGGTGACAATTGAAGGTATCCTGGTTTGATTGAGAAATTAAGAATGATGGGAATATTTAGATATGATGGAAACATGATATAATTACAATAAAAATTAACTTAAATTAAATCCTAATTTAATCTACGGGAAACAGATATAGGAGATGGGGATCTTAAAAAAATTCGGGAAACAAATATTAGTTATAGGGAAAATCCTAAAAAAGTAAATCTATACTAAAATTCGGGGAACAGGAATCAGTTATCGGGAAAACTAAATATAAAAATTAAGAAAATAAATGCTAAATTAAAATTAAAATTATAAAATTAAATTCTAGATTAAGATAATTTGAAAAAAATAAAAAACTAGAACTAAAACGGGAGGTCGTTTGAATGCTAAACGATAAGAACGGTAATAACGCTCCGTAAAACGGGTCTAAGACTGAAATTTAAGAATAAATTAAGCCTATACTAAATTTTTTATTTTTTCCTAGACTCTAAAAAATGACAAGAAAATTTTTAAAAAAAGAAAAATTTTTCAATTAATTTTCTGATTTTTATGAATTTATAAAGATTAGTAACTAATTAAAAATAAGAAATGTAGAAAAAGACAAAAAAAATAAAAGTTATAATAAATCTGAAAAAATAAATTTATAATAAAGAAAAATGTTAACAATTCCTAAAAATATTAAAATGCCAAATCTTTACTGATAAATTAAAGTAATTAAAACTGTTTAAATTAAAGCTATTTAATTATTTAATAAATTAAATCTAACTGTGGTTAACCTAAGGGACTAACAGGGTAAAGGGACAAGGACTAACGAAGCTAAGGCATACTAACAGTGGGGACTAACAATTATAACTATAAAAGACAAAATTACACAAACAGTCCCTGAAGTGGACCCCGATATGCAAGGTAGGTCCAAAAGGCTTATTAGCCTAAAGTCAAAAAAGCAAAGTTGTAGATGGGCTTGAGCTTATCATTTTCTACAAAAGGGACAAGTGCTGAATCTCAAAGAATAAGCCAGAAATTTAAGTTGTTTGGCTGACAGAAGCTTAATAAGCTTATTAGCTTATTTTTCTTTCATATGGGGATATAAGCCAACTAGATAAGCTATAACTTATTGGGAGCAGATAAATAGGAGAGGGGAGTCCTAAAATTAAACTATGGCTTCCTAATAAGCCCTAAAATAAGCTGATCTATATAAAAAAATAAGCTAAACAGTTAATAAAAGGACGAGAAAATTGGGTCTTTAAGGGCCTAAATAAGCTAAGCTAAAGGGTGAGAGTTAAGCTAAGGAAAATGGGAGGATTTTTAGGCAAAAATTCTAAGCTATAAATAAAAGCTAAAATATCTAGGAGCTTAATACAAAATAAGCTAAATAAGGGAGGCTGAATATGGGTATCTAGCACCAGGGCAAAAGAGCAGTGGACAAGGGCCCCTTTTTAAGCTTATGCAATAAGCTCTTATGAGCTTTTTAGTTAAAAACAAACTCAAACAGATTTATAATAGAGGCAAATGAGCTTATTTTCAAAGTTTGGGCCATTGGAGTTTAAAAATACAGCTGAATTTAGGCTTAAAGGTGTAGGGTTTTCAAAAGAAATGACATATATGTATTTTGATTTTTTACTGGTGAGATTCACAAGACAGATTAGGTGTTGGTTAAAAGTGGCTAGAGACAACAATAAAAAGCACAAAAACAATGTGCGTAAGCTGCATAAGCTCTGGAGCATTATGCTCATTGTTGGCTTATTTAAATTTTGACAAATTATTAAGGACCCTTAAAAATTTAATTTTTTATACTAAAACTTTGGTTAAAGTGCACTAATAAAACCCTACACACTCAGTCCAAAGTTGGCTGAGTGGTTTTTATCCATAATAAACCCCATTATGACCCATTTTAGGTTAAACCAAACCACCCCTTAATTTTAAATTCAGCTTTCTTCTTAGCTTTTTAAAAGAAATAAAGGGGTATTACGAGATTATATGCTGAGCTTAACAACTCTTACACATGGTGGTGTAAGATTAAACAGGTTTAAAGGCTTTAATTTATACTTCGAATTTTTAACAAATGCAATATTTCAAAAAACTCTTAACTTTTATTAATGCTGAAAATATTACAACATAAACTTTAAATAAACTGAATACAACACTTTCAAAGTAAACTTAACTATTTCTACTTACTTAAGAAAGTTAAAAACAGCGCGTTTTTTTTTCGCTTTGCTTTTTTCTTTGTTATAGAGGGCTCAAAGCCTTCTCTTGGTCTTGGGATGAGCTTGTTGTGAGCATGCAATGTCCCCAAGGTAATCCTAGCCTTTCATTGGCCTTACAACATTCTCAGCCATCGATGGGGTCTTCGGGTTGTGTGATTGCCAAGTTGGCAAAGCTTATAAGGTTGGGGTGAGTGGGTATAGGGTTAGGGTGAGCTGGTGGTGGTACTTGGGATAGTGGTATTGGCTATAAACCATGGGGGTGCCCGGTATGGGGTTGGCGGGAAAGGGGTTTAGGTACCCATTTTTATTGTGGTTCGTTTAATGAAAAGAATGAAAAAGATGCAACCCAAGTACCTCTTCTTTCTTTCTATTTTCATTTCAATTAAACCGAAATTCAGTTATAAACTAGTTTGGAAAGTGACAGATTTGGTCCCTGTGGTTTTTATAACAAAAGAATAAAGAAAGGTTTGGGAAATTGCAAATCCAGCCCTTGCCTTTAAACATAATAAAAGAATTGCCATTTGGCAGTTTTAGTCCCTCTCTTTATTTCACCATTTTTCTTTTATAAAACACTTTAAAAAATGACAGTTTAGCCCCTTGAGGTTTATAAAAATTGTTTCTGGGCCAGTAATGGGCTTGGGTTTGTGTATTGGGCCCAATTGGGTTTATTTGGGCCCAATAAGGTTTGTGGGCTTGTATTGGGCCCAATTGAGTGTGTCTGGGCCCAATAAGGTTTAGGCTTATGTTATTGGGCTTTTTAAGGCCCAATAAGGTTCAGGTGGGTTTTGTGTGTATAATGGCTGAGGTTGGCTGTTCAAGGGCTAGGATCGGGCCTTCAAAGTCTTCACAGTCTCTGTCAATTGTACACAAATGGGCTGTTGTCATTGATTGAGGGCCCATTTGGTCTTCACAGTCTTCATAATTATACTATTGGGCTTTCCCGGCCCATCAGATGGGTTAAGATTGCATCCAATAGTATTCTTCAGTTCCGGCTCCGGCTTTGGCATTTTTGGACTTTGGCCTTGATTTTGCACAGTCTTTTCCATTCCATGCTCAGTTTTGTCATTTTGGCTTGGTTTTCTGTCTTTTTGTTGATATCCACTCCTCACCACCCCCCCCTTTTCCCTCCCCCCACCCCCTCCTTCTTCCTTTTTTCCTCCCCCCCCTTTTTTTCCTCCTTCTCCTTCCTTCCCACCCCCCCCCCCCTTTCCCCATGCACAATACAAATGCAAAACAAACATATATTTGGCAGTTTTTGTCTGTTTTTTGTCATTTAAGCTCGTTTTTAGAGGTAAAAGATATGTGTAATTAAGCACATATCAAAAGACGTTTTTAAAACCGGGGTCATTACACAAATCAAACGCACCCTTATAAGTGAAAAAAGGGCGGGCAAAGCCTTGTTACTATTCATCATCATCTTCACCATTTACCCATGTCAAATCAAAGGGGAAACTCTAATTAAAGGATAAAAAGGACAATTCTTGTACATAGGATTGACATGGCAGAGTAAAACGTCACCAAGCAATCTGATTGGCCATTACCCACAAGAGTGACACACGTGGATAGCAAAGAAAGCACACGGAGAAGGATAATTTGCACTTGAGCTACACTCAGAAGAAGCACAAAAAGACTAAGCCACGGATTGCCACGCTGGCAATCCGTGTGAGCTATCAAGTGATCTAACAGCCAAGAATGATTCTCCAATCATTGAAGGAATGAACGGATGAGATTTAGAGGAGCGTGTAACAACCAAAGAGCCTAGAAGCTTCTTATTCAAGCTATAAAAAGACCTTCATCCTCACACACATCTTATTTTTTTTGGCATAATTTTTAGTTTAAAAAATAGCTTTTGTATTTTTAGTTTAAATGTAATTTTTCTTTTAAAAGTATTTGTAATTTCTTTTATTCAAGCTTTGTAATCCGTTTTGAAAATTAATGAAATCATAAGTTCAGTTTTAATCATTTATTTTTACTCTTAAACACTAAATAAGCTCTAGTGTTTGTGTAATAATTCATAAGCTCATGATAAGTTCTGTCTCAGCTCTTACAAGTCTCTAAGCTTGTAATTGAGCTCTAATAAGCTTTAATCTACTATAACCTTAAAACCAGCTTAAGTACCTTAGCTTTGGATATTTGGAAGGGAAGCTAGCAAAGGATGAGCTTCCATGGACTTATACTGGCTTATTCTAAATAAGTCAGAGCTAGTTGATAAGCTCTTTGAGCTTTTTTTTGCTTTTGCTTTCAGCTAAAGCACACTGTAAGTTTTCATTTATTTCATTTGTCTTTAAATTTCTAGCTTAAATCTGCTTAATATACTTATCTAATTGCTTATTTGATCTTATATCTGCTTCATTGTGCTTATTTGATCATGTCTAGTTATATGTTTTTAGCTTGTGCAGTTTAGATTTCATTTTGCTTTATATTATTTCATAAATAAAAAAAAAAACCAAAAAATTAATTAGCATAATTCTTAAATTTGTGTCTCTCGCTTATTAGCTTATTAATATAAGCTCATTAGAATAGTCATAAGCTATTTGATATCTGGTATTTAGGTTTTGCTAGCTAGATTTTAAAATCTAAAGTTTAAATAGAATCTGTCTAGTATAAAGGAGTGTTTGGTTTAGTGGTGTTTGACTCCTTAAAGTCAAACTGAGTTGTGCAATTTGCTTGATAATTTTATAAGTTATTTCTGTAGAAAGCATTGCATAAAAACCTGGAATTAATCATTACAATCATATGAATCGAAACTGACGCGAATTAATCTAAACAATTTATTTTAATTATGTTTGAATTTGGTTCTTAAAAACTGGATATATTCCCCTACACTTATTTTATGCTAAATACCTTTGATTGCAAATAAGACAAAGTTGTAAACAAAACAAAGCATGATTACAAAGTGATTCAAACATAAAATAATAAACGAAAAGAATTAAAACACACGACACTCCTAATATACGAGAAAAATAAACATTAGGTTGCCTCCCAAGAATTGCTTTTCTTTATTTATGAGTCTTGTAGCTAGACTCGAAGTCATACGTCAAGTGTCATAGAAGTGGTCCAAGTTGATGATCTCCATTGGACTTCCTCTTTCGGAGAGCTTTCTAGTGGTGGGGATTGATTGTAGGGTTTTGGTGAATTCTTTTCCATCCGGATCAATTATCCTAATTTTGGCATGCCATGCCCCATTTCCATCTTTGGGTGGTTTGTCCCAATTGATCATATTCTCGATTAAGTCTTCCGACTCCCACATGTTTCTCTTAAGGTTTATTGGCAAGGCCCTTACGAATTCTACCATTCGCCTAAACACTAGGACGTCCTTGAAGGGATTAATTTCAGCGTCTCTAGCAATTTCCCATTCTCTGAGCAAATGACAATCTAAGAATTCCTTCTTAGCATAATAAGGGGTTTGTGCACCTATTCCATCTGAGCTAGGTCGTGGTTTGTACGATTCCCTTTTTCCAAGCGTGATCCAATAGGGTGCTTCCTCTTCACCTAAATCGACTCTTTTTACTCTGAATACCGACCTAGTGATCCCTTCTCCTATCGCTATTTTGGATTTTCTATAGTCTATTACTTCATTGGCGGTTGCTAGGAATCCTCTTCCTACCAATAAAGGGGTTTCAGGGTCTTTCTTCATATCGATTATGTAGAAATCGTTTAACAGTTTTTGTTTTTCTATGGGGACTTCTACGTCTTTAACAATCCTAACGAGGTAAGATTTGGTTCCGTCAGCCAATCCGAAGATATGGCCAGTCTCTTCCAATAGTCCGATATTAAGCTTCTTACAGAGGTATAGTGGGACTATGTTTACACATGATCCTAAACCAGCTAAGGTGTCGAAAGGCTTTGAATCCCCTAATCTACAAGGTAGAGTGAATAGCCTAGGGTCTTCCATCTTTGCAGATACTTCTCCTTGGATGAATGTTGATCCGTTTTAGCCTAGTTCTAATCTCTCCATATATTTATCTAACATTGCATTATAGATTAGAGCATGAGCTAGGACTTCAAGAACCGGTAGGTTAAGATGTAAATCCTGGAATTCATCTTCAAGAGTTGATTTGGGTTCTTCAGTTTGTTTAGTTCCAATCCCCATCCTGGTTTGCAGCAGACTTATCTGGGAATGGCTTGCCTCCTTGGAACATGTTTTAACAACATTTATTAAAGTGGAGGGGTGAGATGAGTATTAGGGGTCTTTAGTTGGGTAAGAACGAGCAGACAAAACTAAATTTGTGGTGTTAACGTTTAGTTTTGGGTTCTTAACCATGTCGCTAGGGAGTGCTCCTACCATTCAATTTGTGATGGCTTTCAACACTGTGTCGATTTTGTTGGTCATCTCGCTTTGTTGTCATTTGAAATTGGCTTCAAACTTGGACAATCTGGCATCTTGAGATGCCATGAAGTTGGACACCAATACTTCTAGATTTGATTGGCTGTTAAAGTTTTAAGGATTGTTGTTGAAGGAACGATTCAGGATCGAACCGTTGGTTGGAACCGGTTAGGTAGGTTTGAAAAGTTATTTTTTGGAATTTTGAGGTTGTCTCCACCTAAGGTTTGAGTGAATTTTCCATGACTGATTGTAGGTGTCACCAAGATTGTTTTGCTCGGGTTTGAAAGTGTACCACTTACCTCCCGCTTCGTCGGTACGGGAGGATGCATATTCAACAAAGGCTTGTTTGGGATTTTCCATGCAGTACTGAGTGTCATGGGACTACTGCAGATCTCACATGAAGAAGTGATTTTATTCACTTGAGTAAAGCGTTAGACTTGATTCTCGAGCTCGATGAGGCGGCGGTCGGATGTACTTAGGATATCTTGAGGCAAAGATATTTCCTTGACCGCCTTAGCGAAATCCCTTGGGTCGTTCCAACTTTTGTAGTCATAGAGGGCGAGGTCCTCTAATAATGCCCAAGATTCTTTGGGGTTTCTCTCATGAAGATTGCCACCGGTCG